>CM046861.1:2262958-2445458 GCA_025617745.1 Heliocidaris erythrogramma
ATAAAAATGCAATTTTATTATAATAAAAACTGTCCTTTTGTTAAAACTAAAAATAATAAACATGGTAAAATGCCATGGATATCTAAAGCAATTTTACGATCTATACATGAAAGGAATAGATTGTACAAGATTTATTTACATAATCGAACAGATGACAATTTAAATAAATATAAAAAAATACCGAAACAAATTAACAACCACTATTCGCAGGTCTCGTAAACTTCATTATGCAGAAAAATTAAACAAAGTAAAATCAAATATGAAATTAACCTGGAACATTTTAAATGATTTGATGGGAAAGAAAAAACAATATTTACCGAAGGACAATTTTAAATTGGATGGTAATAATTTTAATAACAATGAGATACCAAATGCTTTAATTCGTATTTTGTTAATCTAGGTCCTAATTTAGCAAATAGAATCAATGCGCAAAACGAAAGTTTCCTTAATTTTATTCCTAAACCTACATCTTCATCTTTGTTCTTTAACCCAACAAATCAAAATGAAATAATAACTTTAACGACTGGTCTTAATTCTAGTAAAGCTTGTGTCATGATGGAATAAGTACATCACTTCTGAAACAAATTATACACGTTATTGCATCCCCATTAACTTTTATATTTAATTTATCAATATCTGTGGGCGAATTTCCAAACTCTTTAAAGACTGCTAAGGTAAATCCAATTTTTAAAAAAGACGATCCTCATGAAATTAGCAACTATCGACCCATTTCAATTCTTCCTAGCATATCAAAAATACTTGAAAAATTAATTTATACTAGGCTTTTTAATTTTTTGAATACTAATAATGTATTAAATTTAAATCAATATGGCTTTCGGAAAAATTATTCAACTGATTTAGCATTAGTTCAAATATATGATAAAATAACAAATTCAATGGCCAACAAAAAACATGTAGTAGGGGTTTTTATGGATCTATCTAAAGCGTTTGATACTCTAAATCATGATATTCTGTTTAAAAAGCTCCAAAACTATGGGATTAGAGGTATTGCACTTTCATGGTTTAAAGATTATTTATCTAGTAGAGAACAATATGTAGTATATAATGGAATTCAATCTGACTCTCTTGCAATTACATGTGGTGTCCCTCAAGGGTCGATATTAGGTCCGCTTCTATTTATTATTTATACATTAATGATATAACCAACTCTACATCCCTTTTATCATTTATCCTTTTTGCCGATGATACTAATATTTTTCACTCTCATGAAAACTTAGACACATTAGTTCGAATACTTAATTTAGAATTACTGAAAATATCTGCCTAGTTTAAATGTAATAAATTGTCCCTTAACATAAATAAAACAAATTTTATACATTTCAAACTTAGTAATCAGATAGATGAATTTCCCTATAATATAAAAGTTGATAATATTTCTCTCGAACGTAAAAAATATACAAAATTTTTAGGTGTTTTCATCGATGAAAATTTAAATTGGAGTGAACATATCCGGCATATAACTACTTGTATTTCTAGGAACATTGGTATAACTTTATAAATAAAATAAATATTCCTAAAATATACTCTTTCAATGCTTTACAATTCTTTAATACTACCATATATTACTTATTGTAATTTGTATGGGCCACTTGCGGAAGACCAAAATTAACCCCGTATTTTATTACAAAATAAAGCTCTAACGCATTTGTACTGGCTCGCAGTATTTAGCTCATACAAATCCATTGTTTTATGAATTAAAAACACTTAAATTTTTGATGTAAATAAATACGATGCAAAATCTGATATTTATGTTTAAATATTCTAATAATTTATTGCCTCAATCGTTCATCAACATTTTTTTATATTAAATAATACTATTCATTCGTATCCTACTCGGAATTCATTAAATTTTCATTTAGTCAATCCTAAGTCACTGATTGCACATAAGTCCATAAGGCATCATGGTCCTGACTTATGGAATACACTCCCTGATAATATCAGATCTTGTAGAACTCTTAATTCTTTTAAAACAGAAGTAAAGAAAATTTTACTATCAGAGTATAGCATTTGAAATTTTGACAATTATAACCACTTTGTTTCATACTATAAACCATGTTTCTGTGATTACTATTCTGCTAATACCTATCATTTAAACATCCACCATCCTCATCCCCACCAATCCTCAGTTTCATCATCATCATTATTTTTACCATCATCGATATCATCGACGCCTTTTAAAAAGGTTATTATACTTCATTTTCTCCGTTTTGCATAATAATTATATTTATGCTCTTTTGTTGGGCTGTCACGTTTTCAAGCCAATGCTTACAGTGGCAGTCCTTCTTCTGTATATATATATCAAAAGTAATTTTGGTAATTACTCCAACTGACAAATGTATATTCTTTAAATGTTTATTATGTTACCAAATGTTATTTCAAGTATGTATGTATTATTTTTTGCGGAAGAAAATAAACTCAAACAAACAAACAAACAAACAAACAGATGAGTTTGTGCTTGAAACAAGAATGTTTGTTGGAGAAAGCAGACCGCTGTGGGAGCAGGTAAACATGTCTTCCTTTGATTATTTGATTAATTTGTCATTTAAAAGGCAATTTTTCAATATCTGGGATCAAAGCCAAATAGACCGCTTCGGTAATGTATGCAAATTTTATACATACCTTTCAAACAAAGATTGTTCTTGACAACCTGAAGCTTGCCGGACATAGCAACAAATAATGTATGTAAACTGGATTCCAAGCATTGAGGCTCGTTTATAAACAGCAGGTTAATGGAATAGCTCGTCACTAGGTGCTCAGAGAATATATCTGCATAAATTTGTATACATTACAGAAGCGGTCTATTGGAGGGAGAAGGGAATCTGACAAAGAAAGAAAGAAAAGGTCATTCGATTTTTTTGGTGTTCATTTAACATCCAAAAATCTGATAGCCTATTCTACAAAAAATTATTTGGGACAACATTTTTAAATCATTTGGTTTTTACCTTTGAAATTTACTAACCATTTCAGTCTAATTATTTTTTTTTTAAATTGTGACATAAGCTACATTAACCCGTTGACTACTGAATTATTTCATCCCCATAGGCATAATACAAGGACTACCTGGTTCCTGCTGGCAATTGATTAAATGCATATGAAATTGTTTCATGTTTAATAACTGACCATTAATGTTTTTGCTGAAAAATTAATATTTGACGAAGATAACTATAACATTTTCTTGTGTGTGGTCTTCAGCTACATGTATGCCGAAGGCTTTTCTCAGATACAGACTTTTATACTCTATAACTTGTTTATTTTGTCCTTTCCTTGCTACATTTTGTCCACTCACAGTCGATTTGTCATTGCAACTTATCTGCAAGTTTTAAAAATTATGCAAAAATCTTACCCTTCCTCTCCCATTAAAATGAATGTACACTGCTTCCATAAGCATGTTATAAAAGTAAATTTTCTATATATATATCTCTCTCTTTACCAAACGGGTTTCCCTACAACGTATCCCATTCAATGCTATTGGAGGGCAGTGAGAAGCTCTGGCTGATATGATAGACAAGACAAAGACTTCGTTGTTTCAAGCTCAGATGTGAGGATATTGACAGTGTCTTGAGTAAGTTGTACTCATATTGTCAACAAATGTATCCATTGCCACCATCCTTTTCCAAAGTATGAAGCAGAAGTGTACACGCTATGCTACCTGTAATCCAGCTCGCCTTCACAAAACAAAAATAAGCTACATGTAGGTCAATTAAGTGATTAAAAAGACTACAAAAATCACGAGATCTCGCTTTTTCCAAAATCATTTTTTTGTTTTGGAGGAGGATGGGAGTTTGTCGTCCAATGTTTAGATATCTATTAAAAATGACTACTTCCTGGTCGTCCTGGAGGTATTTGTTCTAGAAACGACAAGTATGATAAAGAAAAATATGTGTATGTTCTATATCAGTCTTGAAAATAGTGTATGGTTTGAAGATGTTTTATTTTAGGCAATATCAGTAATAAATATTATACTCTGGAATCTTTGATTGGGCTAAAAAGCATGATATCAATGAGGAATGCACCCCTGTCGGGCAAAAGATATAACTAGTAAATATCCATGTGATATCAACTTCGGGTCATTAGGTGTTTGTACCATTATTTGATAATGGTTGATAGTTTTTATGCCTCTGCCCACTGAAGGAGGGTGCGGGAGGCATTATGTTTTCGGGTTGTCACTATTCGTAGTGATTTGGGGGTCACGAGGGAAAACTACTTGGAAGATCATTTCAAACATAGCCCATTTATGCACACAGGAATGTCAATAATTTTAAAGGTAATGGTCTCTGCAGTCATTTCAGATATTTATCGCAGTGAAAATAGCGTTTTAGCTAAATTCTTTAGAGTGATGAAATCTTTTATTACAATTTTCAAACAGAATTTCAAAAAATCAACATGAATGTGTGAAATATTTCTGATCTGGCAACGACGGAAGCATAAATATATCGACTGCACGCGGTCAATATTTCATCTAGTTTATTAATATTTTTTCATTAACAGCCTGCCTGTCAGAATTGGAAGCAGAAGGAGCAAGTGACTTCAACAACAGGTGCAGCTCTCTAAAGTTCCTCTTAAAATCGCAAGGCCCTTCAGGAATCAAGATCTGACAATGGAGGTAGAGTAGGAATTTGCGATTCTGCTGACCGAGGACTAATGGCAGTCAAAATACTCAATCTGGGATAGCACTGCTGTAGAAAACTGAACCAGTCATAATTCAATAAATTGCAACGAACACTAGGCGGTGGTGCATTGATTGAATTTGACTGGTTATTAGTGTAGGCTGAAGCTTGTTAATTTTATAAGCAACTTCATCCCTAAAACTCAACACCATTAAGATAATGCCAAAAGTTTTGGTATTTTCCTTTGCTAATGAGATGCACCCTGACAAACAGGGGATTAAAATCAATTGAAATCTAAACTGCAGTACTTATGTATCAATCTTGAATGTATTTTCATCATTTGAAGAGGGTTATGGGTAGTGAGAGCTTAAATATCTTCTAACACTCGTAAAATATTTATGAATGCCGTCTGCTGAAATTGTGATTGTTCCTGAGCTGCTGTGATGAGTTGACACAACAGCGGACTTTCGTGAAAATCTCACCAGGGTTTCGGCAGTAGGATGATGGGGAACTGTTGAAGCTAGATCTTCCTCTACTCTGCGTCCGCTTGCTCAGACCCTGGCAAGCTGCAGCAATTCACAAGTTTTGGTGGAAATACAAAATTTATAAGTGTGCTAATATTTGTTCCTAAAGGTTGGCAGCTCTGTGTTTAAAAATACACCTGTAAATTACTGAAATACCCAAGTTTGAAAATGTTCAAGCTTATTTACGTATCTGTGGTGTGCAATGACATGCTTTTCCAAAACGGACAAGTGACATTCAATTTCTCTTGGGGTTTTTTTGCAAACGCATACCTATGTTCAAAGGTATTTCATGAAATATGAAATTACTAAATTCAAAGTGTAATAGAAAGTGAGATATCCAAGGAGTCAGGACCCAGAATTATTTCAACCATTCTCTTTTTTAATGTATTTGTAGGTTTGCTGAAGGATTTTTTGTTCACACAATACAATCATTGTTTTTCTTACAGCTTTCTAAACTTTTCCCAACATATTGTAATTATGTGCACGCATTAAAATTCAGGAGAAATCTTTTAAAAGGCTTTTTTTTGTCAGTATGTATTAGCGAATCAGTTTTTGTAAGAAATTATATTTACTGTATATTCTTTTTACATGCCGTATACATGGACTCTGATATATTCAATTTTTTATATTAAAAAAGAAGAAAATAGGAATAACTTTTTTTTCTAGTTTCCTGTGGGTTGCTCACTTGTGTGACTCATTGGATTGGAACCCAAACACAAGTGTTACCCAAAGACCACCAGAGTATACCACCTCCCGACAGGTACAGCAGACAATTACTATTTCCGTATCAAAGTATGTTGTGATCAGGAGAGTGGAGGCTTATTTTACTGTTCCTTTTTTCTCTCTGTGATATTTGCCAAATGAGAATGGTGATTACACAGAAAACTTTCATCGGTTGGGGGTAATCATACAATTGTAGTTTGAGCTTCTACCAACCTTAAAATTTGTTAGCAAGCTTGAGAATGGTGATATTTGAGAAGCTGTTTTTAAAAGGTGGCTAAATTAATATACTTTACGTGAAAGTACTTGATATGATGAGCTTCCACTTGTATTGAGATCAGCAGAAATGAGTACACAATCTTTAGTTTTTGGACATTCCTGTGCTTGGCATTGTTGGTATACTTTTGTGGTCAAGTTGACCAGTGTTGCAGATTGAGAGGGGTGGTATTATTTTTATGGTCGACACTATGCAGTGGCTACACCAGTGCAAAGGACTATGTGGTATGTGATAGCTACCAATGTGGTGGACTATGTGGTGAATACCACAGTGTGTTGGACTATGTGCTGAATACCATAGTGTGACTATGTGGTGGATGTGACAGACTATGTGGTTGACTATGTGGTAAATACCACAGTGTGGTGGACAATGTGGTGGATGTGATTGACTATGTGGTAAATAACACAGTGTGGTGGATTATGTGGTTCACTGTGTGGTGTGTACCACAGTGTGGAACCAATGTGTGTACCACAGTGTGGTCATTTTGATTTTTTTTGCAACTATGTGAATATTGTGTGGTAGACTATGTGATGTATTGGAGTATATGTGTTTGCATTACCAAACTGTGAAATTTTGGGACGTGTGGTAAATATGTGTTTCTACCACACTGTGTTGTCACGGTGTGTCAACGCTGTGGTACTTCCACAGTGTGGTAAAAACACATATTTACCACATGGACACTTGGTATGAACACTATGTACCACAGTGTGTTTCATTCTGTGGTAACACTGTGTTTTTTCCATAAAGGATCTCAAGGCCGTTTCCAGTCTGGCTTGTTTTATTCTGAAATATCTGACCATCTCCCTGTGTTTTGCATATTTCATGGTTTTAAAACCAATGTTTTTCCTAAGAAAAGAGATGTTAGGAAGCGAAGAATTACTGATGAAGGGGTCTTTCGTCTGGACACAGATTTACTTTCAGAAGATTGGGATGATGTTCTTGCCTGTGATAATGTGGATAGAGCTTATGACTATCTAGAAATCTTCAATATAGTAAGTTTGCTCAAAAATAGTCACTCATGTGGCTATGATGAATTAAGCACATCCCTGTTAAAGCAGATTATTGGCTCAATTATAACCCCAGTTATACACATTTGTAATATCTCATTGTCGACAGGAGTGTTCCCTTCTAGTTTCAAACTAGCCAAATTTTAGAGAGAATTGTTTATAATAGGCTCTATGATTTTCTGGATAATCACAAGTACCTAAATTCTGAACAATATGGATGTATTGCGTTACAGTGTTTTTCAAATTATTTATCTATGAGAAGCCAATATACCCATTGCAATTGTACAAATTGTGTGTGTGTGTGTGTGTGTGTGTGTGTGTGTAATTGGGTTTTTACAGACGTGTATCAATCAGATATGATTATTTACGTCTGGGACCGACCTTTAACGTCACCATCCGAAAGACGTGACTCAGTCTCGAACCTGGGTCCGCTGAATATTCATCTGTACCTTGTTTCATAACATTTGTTATCAAACACAAAAAATGTTGTTATAAGCTACTAAAAACGTTAAACTTGATTGGATTAGAGCAAATTTGTCGTAATTAGAATAGATAAATATCTAAATAATAAAAATAAAAATTCATCTGGTATAACTATTTGCAATCGGTCCAAGTGTGGGCATATCAGTACGATGTCTGGCAATATTGGGGGGGGGGGGGTGTCGGCGATGAAGCGGTTTCACATCTATATAATACATAACCGTGATGGCAGTTTTATGCAACTTGTTCCAGGACTTTGAGTGAGCCAGAAATAATTAACCCGCTAATAACAATAGGTACGTTCACACGTAGGGCGGTAGCATCGATGCTATCAAGTAGCAAATACATGTGTTATAATACTTAATTTTAAATAAACCTTGTACATGTCAAAATTGACTGAACTCCAATCTTATGCCAAAATAAAACACATGCATGCACACTATATTCTCAAGTAAGCACATGTTAATCAATATCTAAAGACCACATCATACTTTAGTTAAGGTCTGATTCTGAAAGAGCAGATTCTCAGCTTTAAAATGATATATAACTCATTGGATGTTCATAACTCAATGTACAAAGAGAAGAATGCACAGTCCCTCATAATGTTACTTCTTAATAAGGGTTTAAAGTTTGCAGTCTATTGAAGCACTCTGACTTGCAAAGTGTTGCGCTAAGGTGACAAATGGAGGATTAGAACTGAATGAAAATCTCTATGAAGGGATTATCAGATTGTCCTAAAACTTGGCGTACTACATGGACATATCCTGTTTATCATAGTGCACAAGTGTCAATGCAAAAACTTACTCCGGGAGATTTATGGGAGGTTAAAATGAGACAAGTATTCAGGGTCGTGAAAAAGAAAAGTAATACAACAAAATCCAGAGAAGACACACATAAGTCTGATAAAAAGCTATCAAAAATACCACTTGTAGATTGTTTGGTGCCTCCACATTTTAGATTACTTAGAAAAAAGTATACTCTTTCAGGAAATACCCAAAACTAAAATTTGACCATGCATGCAAACCAAAACACATTGATTGAGCTCTAACTGAAAATCACACAGTGCGACTTTTGGGTGGTTTTGTGGAGCCTGGTCATAATATATAAAAAAGAAAAAGATCAAAAGAAGGAACCCCCCCCCCCCCAAAAAAAAAAAACGAACAAACAGCAAAACAACCCCCTTCCTTATCACACAGTATACACATTAGCCTACTTACCCCTATATACATCACATTACATTACAATACCAGATGAAACAGACAGAATGATAATAGAAAAAAGTAGGGAGGAGGGTACATCACATGAATACATACATTGCATTATATTATAGCACCATATGAAACAGACAGAATTACAATAGCAGCCTAAGTGAAGATAGCAGCGATTGCGCTCACATTACAAATAGTCACAAGCGCGGTGGGTGGTCTACCGCAAAGCGTCGATGCTATGTCGCTGGATCCTGAGAGTTACTCCTGCTAAACTCGCTGCAAGAATAGTTTGGAAACACGCTTCTATCTCGTGACTATCTGCGTTCAGACAGCGTTTGGTCTCGACACTATCTGGTCTTCACCAAAATAGCATCGACACCTCGATAGCATCGATGCTATTGCTCTACGTGTGAACGTACCTAATGAAACGAACGCGCTGTACGATTAACATAGTCAACGATTACATTCATATTTTTACAAAAATATATTAGCATCAAGGTAGAATAGTGAATATTTGATCATGAATTTAGATTAGTAAATAATTTATTTATTTATTTATTTATTTCTGAATGGTTCATCTTATTACATAGTACATTGAAATAACTCCTTGGAGTGATCACATCCATAAGAGAAAGATATTTAAAGAACAAATTACAATGACAGAATCATAAAATAACTATGGTCACAACACAGACATAGAATAATGGAGCACCATACAGAGGTATAGCAATATAAGCTTAAAAGGCTTGAAACGTTGCCATACCTTCACATTCAAAACTAACGAATTACATATATTATCATTCAAAACTAAAACTAAAACAAAATAAAAAGAAATAAAACAAAGAGAGAAAACTCAATAACTAATCTTAACATTAAATGAACTAATTTGACATTTTACACTATTTACAACAGATAAAGATGAAAATAAAGGTATAGAAGGTAAGAAGATGGGGAAAGAGGAGGGAGCCTTTATTATGCCAAATAATATATGTAATCAGTAATAGAGTAAAGGCATCAATGGATATCTATACACGTAATAGGACAAATTATGTAAGATGAAAATATTCTAGTCTTTCAGGTGATACGAAGCTCTAGGCTTCGTTGTAGTAATACAAGAAATGATTGTGCATGTATATGTATTAATCACATCTTAGAGATAAGCATGCGCTTAATCGCAGTTTTAAAGGAATGAATGGTAAGTAAATTTCGAGTGTCACTCAGTAAGGCATTCCAGACATCTGGACCGTTATTTATGAGCCAATGATGTGCGGGGATTGAATAAGTGCATATTAGCTGATTGTCTCGTGGGGTAAGAGTGAATATCACTGTTTCGACTGAACGTGAAAGAACAGGAAGTGGGCAAAAGGTTATTATTATAAGGAAACATAAGGAGGGCGGTTTGAAGAAAGTTGATGTCACTAATCGTAAGGCTCTTCAACTTGATAAAGAGAGACCGTGTATGGTCACAGTAACCACTTCCAGCACAAATGCGGATAGCTTTCTTTTGTAGCAAGAGAATATTATCTGTAACACACTTAGATGTTGCCCAAAGAACATTGCAGTATGAGATCTATGGTAGCTTGAATCAGAGTATTGTACAATATAAACATTACTTTATCAGGAACTATATATTTCACTCTATATAATATTCCAATATTTCGGGAAATTGTTGTTCTTATGTTTTTCAAATGATCACTCCAGTTTAGTTGTTCATTAATGCAAACACCGAGAAATTTGGTACAAGTTTTTCTTTCCAACAAGACATCATCTAGCTTTACTTTACGAGTTTGTACTCCACGAGAATTTCTACATCTAAATTGAATATAATTTGTTTTTTGCACATTGAGAGACAGCATATTGCTCCTAAACCAATTGGTTAATTTCGGTAGTTCATTATTACTTGTATTTTCAAGGATATTGATATTATTATGAGATGAGAAAACACTTGTGTCATCTGCAAATAATATCTAATTTAGAGTGGTAGACACATTGCAAATATCATTGATATATATCAAGAATAACAAGGGGCCTAATATTGAACCTTGTGGAACACCACAATCTAGAAATGACACAGCAGAGTTAGCAGAGTTGACAGAGTTGTAGGGTGTGTATTGCCTTCTGTTGGAAAGGTAGCTAGAGAACCACTCCAAAGCAATGCCTCTGACTCCATAATGTTGTAGTTTACATTGAAGAATTGAGTGGTCAAGTGTGTCAAAAGCCTTGATCAGATCCATGAACACACCAATAACATGCTCACGAGCGGCCAGAGCACTAGACATATGGTCATAAAATTGCAACAATGCACGGTCAGTTGAGTGAGACCTTCTAAATCCAAATTGGATAGGGTTAAGAAGTTTATGTTTCCAAAAACGTCTATTATACACGATTCTCTCAAGTATTTTTGAGAAACTTGATAATATTGAGATTGGCCTATTGTTAGCGATGTTTGAGGTGCTATCTTTTTTATGCACAGGAATAACCTTTGCCAGTTTGAATGAAGAGGGAAATACACCACTTGATAAAGATAGATTACAGATGTGTACAAGATGTGTTAAGATCGAACCTATGAGCTGCTTCAAGAATGAGGAACTAATTCCATCATGACCAAGGGATTTACTATTTTTTAAAGAACACGCAACATTAAGTACTTCAAGATAATCAGTTGGCCCGAGGAAAATAAAGAATTGAGACTGCCCTGGCAGATATTGCTTAAAATTTGTTCCTGCTGTATTTATTTTCTTTGCTTGATTTGGTAAAGTATTCATTGAACACATTAGCAATATCTCCTGCAGAAGTTATTTCACTATTCTCATATACAAAATGTTTGGTGGTTTCAGTCTTATTTCTAGTACCTATTTCTTCATAGCTTATTAGGAGTTTTGTGTAGCACGAGGGAATACCACCAAATGAAAAATACCTTCACCCTCTTTGTGTTTCGTACTTTTTTATGGTAAAAAGAAAGAAGAAGAAGAAAAATAAAAATGTTTAAGAAAAAGAAAGAATTCATGGCTGTTGTATAAGCATTTTCAATCAATTTGAAATAATAACTCCTTTTCTATTCATGAGTGTTGCATTATGCCTCCTCTAGTTTCTGATTTTCTCAACCCTCCTTGTTGACAATTAATATTTCGGCATGTTTTGATAGCAGCATAAGTATAGCCATAAAACTAGTACTAGATATAACAGAAGTAACACAATATATATATATATATTTTTTAAAGTGAAAGGAAATGAGAGAATAATGGTTGCGTAACTTAAACAAAATTTAGGTTACGCAACCATTATTCTCTCATTTCCTTTCACTTTGTATTTATTTCCGCGAGAGTTGCCAAAGCTGTTGTATATGTTATTTCCTTACACATATATATATATATATATATATACACATATATACAAACAGACGATTGGTACTACAAAACTTAAAGATAACATTTAACAAATTCATAGTGACGAAGCTTTTCGACCTGCACTCATCGGGTCACAACGCAGGAATGAGAGAATACAAGAAAATACAAAAGTCAAGGAAGGGTGTGTATAGCGACCCGGGTATGATCCGGGTATGATCCATATATGTTTATACACTAACACCAGTTGATATGCATTCTAAAGCCGTCGCTGTTCGCCGTATTTTTTATGTAGTTTGGCTTCAAGCATATACGTAAACCAGACAATAGAGGGGGTATTCAACAATCGCGATCGCCAAAACTGCCCCACAATGTCAGTGCTGGCTATTGTGGCGATCCACCTGCTAACGAGATAAATTAAAACTTCAGCCGTGTCGCTCAGTCGGCGTGTTGAGAACAATGCCGCGGCGCCGAGGGCCCGCCGCTGTCAAAAAATTTCGTAAGAAGCCTAATGTGGCTATTGTTTACGGACTGGGATAATATATGCATACAAAATTTCAAATGTGTTATTTGTGAAGGCTAAAAGTGATTTGATGCCAGGAAACTTTCAGAATACTGTTTACAAAATATCATTAAGAATGCCCTTATGTAAGGTTTTGCGATCATGTTTAAATGCCAAGTCCACCTTAATGTGAAGTTGATTTCAATAAATAGAGTAAAATTAAACAAGCAAAACAGTGAAATTTTTTATAGAAATCGGATGTTAAATAAGAAAGCTACAGCATTTTGAAGGTTTGCATTGTTTCATGAAACAGTGGTATGCATAAGATGGGCGGTATGCAAATAAGTGAGCCGATGACGTCACACACTCACTTTTCCTTATGTATGTTATTATATGATATTAAAAATATTTAATTTTTCTGCTCCAAGAATGTAAAGCGTGACTCCTCATGGAATGTGTAAGAACTTCATTACTTTAACTTGATACAAGGGAGAGATTCTTTATTATCACATCTATAAAACTTGAAATGTTTGAAATTTCATATAATGAAATAAGGAAAAGCGAGTGTGTGACGTCATCGGCTCACTCATTTGCATACAGCTCATGTTATGTATATCACTGTTTCGTGGAACTATGAACAAATTTTAAATGCCGTAACTTTCTTATTTTATATCCGATTTCAACAAAATGTTCACTGTACAGTTATGCTTGTTTAATTTTACTCTATTTATTCAAGTCAACTTGATAGTAGGGTGGACTTGGCCTTTGAACAAGACCGATACCACTTCAGTGGCTGGAACCACGCTGCGCCGCTGTTTAAATACATGTATATACAAAACCCAATAGAGTATATTATTTTGTATAGTAGCTGCGCTATATAAATGGACAATATTATTATCACTTTTATTAATATACTGGCAAACAAAATTCCCCAAGAATCTTTGAAAATTCACTCTTTGAATCACAACAAATAATGATATCTGTCACACTGATTTGATAGGAATGAAAAGGAATATGAATTTACATAGAACGAAGGTGCAAGATGGGTTGTCACAAGAAATCATTAGCACTTAATGAGAAAGGAAATCAAAAAGGAAAATTCCCCTCAAGGGAATCAGTAACTTTGTGGAGGTTGATTTAATAAATTGTTGAATTTTGATGTTTGTGTTGTATAATGATGTTCAGAAAAATAAACAACCAGGAATATAAAGATTTTGCAATATGATGTTATTTTCAAGATAAACGATGACCTAATACCACCCACGGCGCATGCAAACATGTGCGTGCAACGTACGGCCAATTTGGGGCCGGTATAAAAACCGTGCGGGCAACAGAGTTCTCGCACTTTCGCTCTGAATTTCCAGTGTCTTCAGGAGGTCCGACGTTTCTTCAAGACATTTTCTGAATCAGGACTGACTCTTGAATCACAATGCCTGGAGCAAGAGAGGCAGGGGTCAGAAGAGAACACGTGGGGCTAAGAGGGTGTAAATCCACCGCCGACCGTACTGTCGCCGTACGGTTTTAGTACATTCATCTTGCTTTAACCCTACTACCGGCGCGAATGTGGCGCAACAGGCCCGTACGTAATTGCAACACGTACGGTGTACGTGCGATTAACGGACGTGAACCTTGCGTCATCTGCACGGAGCACATACATATCGCACTGCATTTGCACCTTACACTCACGATTAAATTTCCGACTGAGGCGTACTGACGCGTTGCGTGCCGCACGTTAACTGCAAGACATACGTACTCCTTGCGTACGAAACCAGCGCAACCACGCTACTACTTCTACTCCCTGTGCGAACTGCCACGGACCTCTACGTTTTTTCCAACCCCGAAAAAACGCAGAAACCGTGCGTCCTGAAAAAACGTACGGACAGTTGTGACTAAGGCTTAACATAATATGAATTATACTACAAACTGATGAGTTGAATGATATAAGAGTTGAATTCGTCTTAAAGAATACTGGCCTTTAAATTGAGAAAATATTCATAGTTTTTTTTCTAGGAAAGTCCTCCGTTGAATGACGCACACATCACCGTAATTTTACCGAAAAGTTCTGTTAAAAGATGAAATAAAACATCCACCAAATGTATACATATAGCTGAAAAAAATAAATCATGATTATTCAAAACAACACTACACAATGCACGCAGATTCATGAAGAAAAAGGTGTCGCGAAAAAAAACAAAAACTGCTTAGTGCCGCAAGCTTGACATCTGTCTAGATAGGAACTTAAAACATGTTCACTTTTTGAAATCCTGGTCTTCCGTTGATTTTATGAAATGCTGTGCCCTTTTCAGGTAAAATATTATAATCTAGTTTCCAGATACCAATTCACGAAAATAAGACGGGATAAACTATTGACAATAATAATCGCCAGTTTGTATTTTTTTGTATATAAGGGGACTTACCACTTTTAAATACATCTTTGTATTTGATGCAGAATTGTTACCAAAATCAATGTAAAGAGGATTGATTTGTTGACGATAATGATGGCAAAAATTCAATCAAATTTCAAAGAAATACGAGCGAGGATTCGTCGAGAAGACGAAGCAACGTGCAAGGAAATTTCTGTCAGCAGATAATAGGAAATTGCTCAATATAACCGGACTGGTCTACTGGTCATCAGTAATCAGTAATAATGATCAGTAATAAATCACTTCTTGGGAGTATTTTTACGCTTTTTATTAATGATGAAATGATCTCTGTTCACCTCACGTTTTATTTTCTTCTCCCACCCCCTAACCCCCCCCCCCCCCCCTCCTTCTACTCCTTCTTTTATCCTGGAATTTCACACATTTTATTTTGGGTTGGAGGTAATTGTCCACCTCTCCCTTCAAACTTTTTTCTTTCTCGTCAACATCTCATTTCTTTGAAAGACAAATTATAATTTTTCAATGGCTCAATCAATGTAATGTAGTTTTGGGACCTGTAAAGCCTACCTTTTTAGCATCTCCTCCTCCACCCACCCTCCCGCCTCCAAAACTTTTTTTTTGTAGCATTCTTTATTGCATTCATTCAGTACAAATGAAAACCATACAACTTCATTTTTAGTTGATGTACATAACACAATTACCAAAATGTATAGAAAATTATACAACTTTCAGAAATACATAATATAATGAAATATATAGTACATAATACATTCAAATTAATCATACTGAATGAATATTATAGATCAGAGCCTTCCACCCACCCTCCCGCCTCCAAAACTTTTTTTGTAGCATTCTTTATTGCATTCATTCAGTACAAATGAAAATCATACAACTTCATTTTTAGTTGATGTACATAACACAATTACCAAAATGTATAAAAAAAATTATTCAACTCTCAGAAATACATAATATAATGAAATATATAGTACATAATACATTCAAATTAATCATACTGAATGAATTATTATTATAGTGAATTTTTTCATGTTCGATTATTATTTACAAAGATTAATGGAATGCACTACATATTAGTATGGTCATTTGACACTGAAAAATAAACGAATCTGAACCTGAATGGAATATCTGGTTTCTAGGTATCTGGAACGACTAAGTTGGCAATCAAACAAAATTTTATAGGCAGCAATTAACCTTAATAAAAACCACTTACAAAGAGATAAAAAGACAAAGTGCATTTTGCGGGAAATGCACTTCCACCTTTCTTTTGTATATGGTATTTTATAGTTTATTTATGCCCATAAAGCAAAGTGCTTTTTTGCACCTGAAGAGCTATTTTCAGCACTTTCAGCAGGACCTGTGGTTAGTTTGCAGGCACAAACCCTGGTCAGTGTGAAAAAAAGTGTCTGCACTGTATAGGACTACCATAAATTATGCCCTGTACTCTAGCTGCTCCTGGCAAATATGACCTATATTGACAAGACCGTTGTTGTTGTTATTTGTTTTTATTTGGCAATTAGTCAAAACTGACTATTTTTTCCACAAATGTTATTCTAAAATTCCAAAAATGTTCATTTCTTTTCTTTGAAAAGGTACAATGTATCTTTTTTTTTAAACTTTAGTTATGAAAATAAGAAAAGGAAATCACATAACTCCTTCCAAAAACATTTAATCCCGCCAAACGGACACTTGGGCACTTTTCCCACCTTCTCGAAGATGTCATCTTACCAATCATCGAATTACGTCTCTTTGATTTTTGGCCAGAAGAAATTTGGCCTAGGTCACTCAGGCATAGGGTGGGGTGTCAGTGATAAAATGGCTATGGGGGTGATATGACCGGTAATTTTGTATCAGTAGGTAGCTGGGGTAGGCTTCTCTCAAGACACAATGATTTTCTGATAAAGTGTCAAATTAGGGTCTGTGCTTGAATACTAACCTGTGGTAATGTTAGTGTGTTGGAGCACTGCAGTATATTGGTGAAGCCTGCCATAATTATGAAAAGTCCTGAGTTCGTTCATTGCTCTGTTCTTACAGCCTTGGACAAGATGTTTCACCCATATTTGTAGCACTCGACCGAGATGTTTAATTTGGTACCTGGCAATGCTGATGTAATTGTAATTGCAATCCCCGTCAGGATGGGGATAACGCCGCTTGTAAAAACTGTGAAATAAGAACTAACTTCTCCATTTTTTTCGGTCATTTAAGCATTGTAATGTTTTCAAATGTAATTTGTTGTAGAAAATGATAAAGTCAGCTAATGATATGTTTTAAAGCGAATTATTGGACTACTCTTATTTTTTCATAATATTATATACTATATCGTTTCAAATGTGTACAGCATATTTAAAGTAGCTTTTTACATCAAATGATCTGTCTTTTCTTGTTTTATCAGTTGACCATTCGCTTTTTATTTCTTATTTTTGTTTTTGATAATCACTGCTCCCCCCCCCCAAAAAAAAAGGAAAAAAAAAAGAAAAATAGGATGGGTGCTAAGGGGGCTCAGGCAACCCCACTTCATATCAGAAATCAACTTTGTTATGTTCCATGATTTTACATTTTTGTAGAGTAATACCATTTTTCATCATTATCATTTAATCCTGATTTATGACACTGAAAGAACACGTCTTGACATAATTGTTTCTAAATGTTATCTTGTAAAATAATTTAAAAATTCGAAGGGAAGGAGTGCATTGTTAAATTCAATGCTTAAATTGCGGATATTCTTGTCTGTTGATAAAATCGAATTCCCAAATGTTCGCCATCCGAAGCTCCCGTGAAATTGAATGCTCATTTTAGGGAAATGAATGTTGATCTTGATGAGCATTCAAATTCAAATGAAATGGAGGGACTGTTTATTAAGTTGGCTGCTGTTTTATATATACTGCTTATCTGGTACCGATAATAAATAAAATTATCACAGAGTAATTTGAAGTTTATTTGTTCCACGTATTTGTTCCCGTAAAACTCAATACAGATACAAATGTAAAATACTTTAAATAAGTGATATATGTCACCGTGATTCAAACACATCGAGAAAAGATTTGAAGGTATTTTAAAATACTTGCAATAATAAGACAGTTAATTAGATTTTCAAAATCAATTTTCCTCTAAGATTTGGAGGTATATATCAAAATCATATAACAACGATTAACACACACTTTCTAAAAACATATTTAGTTTTAACATAAGAAAATCACTCGCGCATTTTTCAACAACACTAAATGATTTAAGAAATTGTTTGAAATTTATTAATTGTGATTGTCAATCTTACCTAATCAGTAAACTTGAAAAGCACATGGACTGATGGTTCAAAAATCAGAATCTAATAAAATAGAAAACCGAGGCAGAAGAAGACGCTATACTGGTAACTAACACATTTATTGACAGAGGTCTTTCATGATGAAGATAACATCCCATTCTAGCTTTGCTCCTGTAAATAAATCAGGAAGGAAAGTCACGTCTTTTAAAAAGGGGGTAAATAGGAAGCCAATATTCTGTCGTTATGATATGGAAAGAATATCAATGAGAGTAAAGTGGCACATCCAGGAAGTTAATTAAATAATTAGGCTATCGTTTACAGACTGGGATAATATATGCATACAAGATTTCAACACATAAATTGTGTTATTTGTGAAGCCTAAAAGTGACTTGATGCCAGGAAACTTTCAGAAGACTGTTTACAAAATAGTATTAAGAATACCCTTACGTTGATTTCTCGTAAGGATTTTGCGATCATGTTTAAAGTCCACCCTAATGTCAAGTTGATTTCAATAAATAGAGTAAAATTAAACAAGCACAACAGTGAAGATTTTATAGAAATCGGATGTAAAATAAGAAAGTTACGGCATTTTGAAGGTTTGCATCGTTTCATGAAACAGTGATACGCATAACATGGGCGGTATGCATATAAGTGAACCGATGGTGTCACACACTCGCTTTTCCTTATATCGTTATTATATGATATTACAAATATTTAATTTTTCTGCTCCAAGAATGTAAAGCGTGGTTTTACTCCTCATGGAATGTGTAAGAACAGCATTACTTTAACTTGATTCAAGGGAAATATTATTCATTATCACATCTATAAAAAATTAAATATTTGAAATTTCATAATAATGTGGGGTGGCGACGATTTTTTTCTCGCCAGAACTCCAAAATTTGCTCAGTGGGAGGGGGGGGGGGGGTATGGGGTGCAGTGTTTCCCTCATAATTCTCTGACAAGCAAAAAAATCATTCTAAAAGGGGAGGGGCACAATCCCAAAAAGGGCGGATCCTTTATGGTCAAAATGCATATTTTTCTTCTAAAGGGTGGGGGGCACGGGCCGGATAGGCCCCCCCCCCCATATCCGCCACTACGTTTAACATGCATTATTCAGGGATTCCTTTCTAAAACATTATTACACTCTAAAAACTTAAGTGCTGTTTTCAGCACCAGGACGGCTGAATTAAGCACTTTTTGAGGGCATGCATAGGGACTGCACTCAGAGTGCTATTGGAATGCACACAGCGTGCTATCTCAGCACTTCCACGGAAGCTGGACCGGCTCCTTAAACTGCTAAACATTCGTAAAAAAATCGTGACTTTGGCGAGCCTCGAACCAGGGTCCGCTGATCGAGAATTGCTGGCATTACCGCTAGACTAACTCACATCGTACGATTTAGAGCAGATCATATTGTTACACAGTGAATTTACGACACCACATAGTTCATGTTATCTACTTGACTCCCATGACTAAAATGGATTGCAAGAAGCATTCGTTAGTCTATCGGTAACGTCAGCGCCTCTCAATCAGCGGAACCTGGTTCGAGCCTCGCCACGGTCACATTTTTTTTTTTTTTTTTGCTGGTAAATTAGCACACTACAAGTGCTCAAACAGCATTTCAGGTGCAGTCACTATACATGCCCCGAAAAAGTAGCACTTCAGTTTTAACAGTGTACTTACACTGATAGCATTTAGTGCCATGCAGCTCAGATTATATCAAGCCTCCACAAAGTTACAGATTACCTTCAAAGGTAATCTGTAACTTTAAATGTAATCTGTAATCTGTAAGCCCGATGCACACGAGGCGTTATTGATTGTTCAGTTCAATAGAGTTCATGCCGCACTAAGAAGCACTAGCGTAGACAGGTCCTCATAGGTGGGGTATGATTTCCTCAAGGGCCATAATATATATATATACAACACACACACACACACATACACACACACCCTCACACCCCACACATATATATAGTGTAGGCTGAGGGTGTGTAAACATGTTGATTTTCTTTTTACATGTCCAAGATACAACTTTTGCATCATGCTTTGCAGTTTTGTAGTATGATTTGAGCGAGAGAGCAAAGCGACATTGCAGATACATTGTAATATGAAAACGGGGAAACACAATTCTGATGGGGTTTTATTTGCAAAATTTCACAACGAAAATTTATTTAATAAGCTGTACTATTAATACGAACGAGCATTTGGGAATATTGCATTCTCTATGTCGCTTTGGATTAGGGGTACATGTTATGGAAAAGGGAAACGTGGTACTTATCATGGGGGAAAAGGACACTTATTAGAAAAATAAATGACTGTGTAGAAGAGGTAGAAAAGGCAGTTATCACAGGTGAAAAGTGGCACCAATCACACCTGAAAATGCATTTATAAGAACAGGAAAATGTTATTATAAAGTAGAAAAATTAAATCAGTGCCTATGCATTACAAAGATTCTGAATGACTTGTTACATTAAAAAGATAAAAGGGAAAGGGATAGTAGGAGTATTTTATCAAAGGTAAAGGTGATGGATGAGGTGTAATTTTTAAAAACGGCACTTATAAGAATATGGAGCGGGAACTTAATCAAAAGAAAAATGGGGGTACTTATCTGAAGTTAAGGGAAAGTAGGGGCACTGCCCATGCAACCCCCGGAGTAGTGCTTCTGACCGAGTCTGCATGTTATCATTTCATCATTCTTCTATGTATATTTGGGTGATGATGACACAGGTCATCATCCTCGATAAATATTGGGGGTGATCCCCCTTTCCCCACCACATTCGATTCCTGTGACTATATTTTCATTTCAATTTTTGAAAATTGTTAGTTTTACTAATAATATGGCAAAATTGCATTATAATGGAAAGTTACCTACTGAACCCTCTAAATCGAGAATACTTTACTTTTAATCTAAATAATTTTTCCTCATTATGGCTTTGAAAAAAATTACTTCAAAATATATTTGGGGATGTAACACAGGACACCCCCTTCATTTAAAAAAAAAAATATACATCTATATCCGTCCCAGATCAACACCCATGGTGTATAATTTGAAGTAGATGTTTTTTTTTTAATATACATCTATCCCTCCCAGATCAACACCCATGGTGTATTATTTGAAGTAGATGGTTTTAACTTTCTAGTAGTGTAAAATATATGGGTGAAAATAAGAAGCAACGACAGAATCGTAGATAAATATTTAAAAAATCATATAAGTATAATGATGGGGAGCCCTATGTCTGCGCACCTAAGATTTTGACCTGAAATGAACAAGAATTTCTTTAATATTCCTCTAAAGCTTAATTTTATATCATTCCTGATATTCTAAGAGCAAGTTTGCAAAAATCTCATCAAAAGTTCGGGATTTTTGACGTATAAGACAACATTATGAGGCTTGAGAATAAAATATCTCAAATAAGACCTGTTTTCAATATTTTGCATGAATACCTATCGCTATGATAAAGATGAAAAGTTTGTGATCGTTGGTGTTTTTATCAGAATCGCGCGTTTACGCGTGTCCACAGACAAGGGCACTGCCCAGACTTGGGCACTCTTGCCATACAATATTGTACATAAATAAATAATATCTATATTGAAATAAAGAATATATAAATTTGAATAATATTGATAGATATAATATATCAAAATAATATTTATCTACAACATAATAGTAATGTATATTTTCCACCATTTTTTTTTTTTTTGGTGGGGGTGAAACCTGAGGGGGGATGATTTTACACACCACACCCCACCTGAAAAGTTTGGGGCTGCATACCCCGTCCCCCCCCCCCCCGCTATTTATGCCCTCATTTAAAATGTAGATAATTACGGCTTTTTGCTGTCGAAAATAGATTTTCTGACAAATCCTAAACCTTGTCGTACGCCATCGCATCCTCTTTTTAAGCGGTTGCGTCTGTTGCTATATATCGCACATGAATGTCCTTGAATGGCGCAACTGAAATAACACCGCCTGTGCACCGGGCCTTAATTATGCTCTCTTCTTATGATACCCTCATGAGCAAAGCTAAAGTTACTTAAGCCCGGCTCACACTGTGCGTCATTTCCTAACATTAGGACCGCGCCGGTGACTGGTACTGTCTTTTACGCGTCATGAAAAAGTGATTTTGTTTAAAAATTGATCGCAGAATGAAAAGTACAAACGATACTGTTAATAACTGGCGTATGGGTTAATAGCCTTTACAGGCTCGATGACGGTAGATAATGACCTAATCGAAATGATGCCCACAGACAATTACTTAGAAGTTTTTTAGGGGTAGTTGTCCGGATGAAGTTGAACGGGGATACTTATTCTGGGGGTAGTTGTCTTTTCCGGGGCTGGTAAACCAGGGGCAGCTGTTCTAGTACCATAAATTATGTGTCTGTTGGAGGTTATAAATGAATTACAGATAATGAAATTAACTTCCATAAAAATCCAGAAATGCATGCCTAGTTATGATTGTGCGCAGGTTTCACTATATATGTTTCACCTAAGGATATACTAAATTTTAGTTGTAGTAATCTGAAATACGTGGAGAAGGTCTACTCAAACCTTCGCTACTCAATCCATCGCTGCTCATCCATCGATCATCAACCAAGTCTTCTCATCTCATCTCATCTGGTCTACAGTCCTTTTCAGGACTTCACCCATTGTCACGAAAGATTATTTCTTCTTTGTCATCCTTTCTCGTCTATCCATTTCTAATTTCCTTTTCCCTTTCCTCCTACCAACACACATGGTGAACCGTAAACCTTCTCCACGTTATAAGCTCCACCATGGAAACCTTCAAAGATCATCTAATCTGAAATACGTTGTTTAATTAATAAATGGAACCCCTCACCCTAAAAATTAATGTTCCTCCTCTTTTGAGAGCAAAAGTATGCCAAAATTTCGAGTGAAACAGATCCAACATGATAATAATAAATAATAGTAATGACAATATTTTCTATAGCACACATATCCATCTCTAAAGATGCTCAAGGCGCCTACAAAATAATTACAATTAACCAGAGAAAGAATGAAATAAATCAACATAAATACAAAAGTTAAAATCTAAACAAGGAAAATCAACTGTACGCAGTAAGCATTAGGTGAGCTTTAGGTCTTGTTTTGAATGTTTTAAGGTTATTGACTGTTTGAAAAGGAATTGGGAAATTATTCCACAAAGAACATGAAGGAGGAGCTGCTGATGCATAATACTCTATCCCCCACTTTCTTTTCCTTAAAGGGTTACTCAACTGCAGATTGTGGACGTTTTTATTCCGCAAGAGGGCACAGTGATCGTTACCTGATCATGCCGTTTCCTCGCGGGGCGCAAACTACTGTCGCCGCACAACATGCATGCTCCTCCTGAGCTCGAGCTCTCGTGCGAGATTCGGTCGGCTTCGTGCAGTCCGAAATTTAATCCCAGTAGTCCGACGGACGCCTTCGACGCACAAACTTTGTGTACGAGTGAACGGGGCTTACGCAATTCTTTCTTTCCCCACGGCCGCCTGGTGGCGTATCCCTTTAAGTCTGATGTTAGTGGATGAACGTAAACCAGAATGACTTTAGAATGATTACAAATATTCCATTCATCACACTTTCAAGATTTTACGTTATAAAATTGTGAATTTTTCAACGAAATATCTGTTTGCTTTGACGACGGTGTGAATGTTGGTGACGTGGGTGTGCGTCATTGTTGTCAGATTCCTTTCAGAAGTGTATATAAATGATATCTTTTAATTCAGTTCGCTAATATAGATGATATCATCAATTCCTGATTGATGAGAACCTTCGTTAATTTCCACTTTAATAGAAAATAAAGCCTTTTTTGATACTCTCGAGGTCTTGAGATTGGCTTCCATCAAAGCTTTGATATAACTATCCCATAACACGACGTAGAGCTTCGAACTTTTGATACCAAAGTTGATTGGTTTGAAATTCCCATCTAAATAGGCCATGAATGGGATTTCGAATCTCTTCGAGCCGTCTGAGTGCGAGTATTGAATCGACTTGTTCACACCGTTCGTCCAGTAAAGACGACGTTCTGTGTGTTTAAAAAAAAAAAAGTGTCAAATCTTTTAATCAAAATCACGCGTCTGAATTCTCAATACATTTTTTTTCTTGGTTTCAAATTTTTAGCCCTCCACTGAAGATTTCATTAAGTATATATTTCCAACACTGACCACAGGATGACATCTCAAAGCGTTTTTACCCAGTGGAAAAGACACTATATGAATCAAAACTATTATTATTAAAGTCAAACAAGATTACAAAAAAGTTGTGGGTTTTTTTTACACTTCTCACAGTAATGCCTTAAGAAATTCTTGAAAAGAATTTCAGTGTAGCCAAAACGAACTCCTTTTCTGTAATTTTAAAGGGCATTCTTGAAACGACAATTTACACGAAATTTGTAATCATGTACTTTTACTCTAAAAAGAAAAAAAATCTTAGATATGATGTCGGAGTGTTGTGACTTTTATTAAAATGAATATGACTTACTGTATTTATCGAAATGTAGAAATGTAGCCTCAGTGTCTTCAGCAAAGATGCTCGACTGAACTTTTTTTCCACTGACGTCATATCGAATAATCTTATCCCGTCCTCCAAAATAAGCGATCCTGTTAATAAATATTAGTAACTTATATAGGAACTTACAACAGTGGTGTATGTAGATATGATAAGTAGAAAGCGGAAAGTGAATTGCTTGCCCAGTGATAAATAATCGGGGGGGGGGGGCGGTTCTTCTGTATTGATGATATATGATTTAAATCACGTTTTCCTGTTCCCCTTCCTTTCTCTCTCTCTCTCTCTCTTTTCTTTTGCTTCTGCTTGTTTGTTTGTTTGTATTTATTTCCATATTAAAAAGACAGATATACATGTTTAAATAATTATCAATGAGTACAAATATGGCGGATAGCCCATTTCAGCGGCACTAACATAGTGCCACTGTTCTTCCATGGGGTCCTTAACATATAAACAATAACATGCATATAAAACATAACAAATCATCATAATCAATAAAACAAAACTTAATCATAATACATTAAAACCCATGACACACAAAAGGGGAAAAATAAAATATCTTACAACCCTACCCCCCCCCCCCCATCCCCACGCAAAAACAAATTGCAACAATAGGCAACAACAGTTACCGAAAATCGAGATAGGCTTGGCTATTGGATTTAAAGGAATGGACCGTTGACATTGCTGATAGATAAGAAGGTAATTGATTGTAAAGTGTAGCCCCCCTATAAAAAAATGTTCGTTTACAGCTAATTGTTTTCGGTCTAGGGAGACTAAGGTGATTTATTGCTCGAAGTGAGTAAGGGCAAGACTTTTACGAAAATGACATTTTCATATATTCAGGTGCAAAATTATTTAGAACTTTAAACATCATTACGTACATATGCTCCCTTTGACGAGTAGTTAATTTCTTCCATTTCAGAATATCATGTATGTATGAGGTTGAAGTATGAGAATATGGATTTATTTTTAGAATAATTCTTCCTGCTCGGTTTTGGAGTTTTTGTAATAATATCAAATATTTTTGTGATGCAGATTGCCAAATTATATCAGCATAATCAAAATGAGGAATGATAACCGAAGAATATATTATTTTTAAACTAGATTCATTAACAAAATGTCCAATTCTGCCAAGGAAGCCTATCATTTTACCGATTTTTGAACACATATGATCAATATGGACATTCCATTTGAGTTCCTTATCTATAAAAACCCCAAGATACTTAAAACTTTCTACCATTTGAATATTACTTTCACAAATACGCAAGTCAAGATTATTATGTCTTGCTAACATGTGCCGATTACCAAATAACATACCAGCTGTTTTACTACAATTTAATTTCAGTTTGTTTTTACTCATCCAACTTGCAACATTTTTCAATTCGGTATTAAGAGTTCTTTCAACAACAAGTGGATTTTTATCAGAGAAGTATACTACAGTATCGTCAGCATATAAATGGTATGAACATTGAGAAATGGAACATGATAAATCATTTATAAATATTACAAAAAGAAGCGGACCCAATATAGATCCCTGAGGTACACCACTTGAAATTAAACATTCATATGAAAAGACATTATTCAAACATGTTATAATTTTGCGATCAGAAAGATAACTTAAGAACCAGTCAAGTGGTTTACCAGTCACCCCAAGTTTAGAGAGTTTAGAGATAAGTATTTGGTGATTGACTAAGTCAAAAGCTTTTTGTAAATCTAAAAAGACAGCACCCGTGTACTCGCCATTATCCATGGCAAGAAGCCAATCGTCTGTAACCTTTGACAGTGCAGACGTAGTTGAATGCTTAGGTCTAAAACCCGATTGTTCAGAAATAAGAAATTGTTTTTGATTAAGATAACATAAGAGTCGTTTTTGAATTACCCTTTCTAGTAATTTAGAAATACACGGGAGTAAAGAAATGGGTCTATAATTATCAGGATTGGATTTATCCCCTTTTTTGTGCAATGGTATTATCTTAGCAATTTTCCATTTATCCGGTACTCTTCCATCTACAATGGATTTATTTATTAAATAAGTTATAGAGGGGGTTAATTCACTGGCACAAGTCTTTAAAATATATGTAGATATACCATCAATGCCAACAGACTTTTTGTTCTTTAGTATATTAATTTCTTTCAAAATATCACTTTCTTATTTGAGGAGAATCAGTTAAATCCTGTGTCTCATCAATAGATATATTATTAGAAACATTTGCAAAATGTAAATTGAACTTATTGGCAGTACTAAGAACGTCACCATCAGATAAAGGGATAGCAGATGCAACGATATGATTTGAAATAATAGATTTTAAAACCTTCCAGGACTCATTTCTACTTTGATTTTGGCATAGTTTTTCAGAATAATATTTTCTTTTGCTTGATGCTGTCCATACTGCAAACAAGCTCAAATGTGGATATCGTTGTTACAAACATGCGAAATCTTTTTTTCTTTTGTTTGTTTTTTGCATTTGTACGTACACCACTGTAAAAAGATGACTACTTATTCCATACTTATCACGACTATCCATAGCAAATGACATCCAGCTATTGGTTGGATCGGTGGCGAGCGTAGAGGGCGAGCTTCCGTCCAGATAGGCCTTCCTGAGCTGCTTTTCGGTTACACATTGCGAGAGCCAATATATCTCGCGCGTTTCTTGAACAACATGGATAAAGAGAGCTCCTATGAAAGAGGGGTAAATAAAGATAGGGATAAAGAGATAGGGGAAAGGGGTGAGGAATAACAGAGGAGGCATTTCCCTAAAATTGTTGTGAAATCGAGAATTGTGGAACTCATTGCAAATATCAAAATGTTTATTTCACACATGTCGTCATTAGGTTTGCATTATCACATGCGCGAATCAGTCATGTGAAGGCAACCTATCCACATAAGCCAGTTTGTAATTGCAATTTGTACATGTGCAGATAAAGATCAATTTTTGTACGGAGTACAAAATTGACCTTTATGCGCTGTCATTTTCGCATCACGAAGGGCGCACCGGCCAGTATAATTTTACATAGTTAAACTATGTTGTTAAACAAGCAGTGCGTCATGCAAAATAAGTGCACGTGCACTTGCGTGCACTTATAAATTGGAGGCCATGACTTGTGTGCCATGAATCAATTACGAACTGGTTTATAAGTTAACGCACTGTGCACTGTTCATTTTGCAATCATTTTTTGTGAACTGTAATCATCATAATCAAAGACCGCATCAGTTGATAATGCAGTCCTGTGTCAGGCACATGCCGCCTCGTATGCGGTGTTTACAACATTTATCACATAACTTGTTGTTGCTTATAGTGAGAAATGACTAAAAATATTTATTGTCTCTCAGGTTGGTAAAAGATTGTGATTTCAGAAGGAAAGACAATCAAATCAATTAAGCTATGATCGTTTTTATTTCTTTGCCTTGGTATGTTCTTACGAAAATTAATTTGATGAAACCAAATGTGTGCTAACTTTCTGATGTAATGATTACTTCCATCCGGGTCACGACATCGATATCGCTTCGCATTATTCTCGATCGAGACGGTTCGGTCCAGTATACATTCCGTTCCAATGCGTCAACAGAGAAGGAAGTAGCATGACCATCATATCTTAGACGTTTGTAGTAACTGTCCATTGGCGTCTCTCCCGGTAGAAGTTTGCTGTGCGTAATGTGTGAGGGTGACCCAAAGAAGACGTAAGTTCCAGAGGCTATACGAAGTAGTAAGAAATTGGTAAAATAATAAAATTATGGATTATGTAGCATATTGTAAATTTTCTAAGGGATTCGGGTGAACATGAATTAGTAAGAGACGAAAAGTATACAATGTTCTAGTTAGAAAAAGTGATATACGGGAGGGGTGCAAGCAAAGGAGGAAAGGAGGACCAAAAAGAGGCCGACAAAGAGAAGATGGGTAGGTACATCAAGAAGAAGGAAGAACGGTTGATTGTGAGTTGGCTACAGACTGAGAACTAAAACTACATAACAAAGACCCGCACCACCCCCCCCCCCCCTCCCCCGTCCGATATATATAGATGAGGACGATGATGAGATGAATGATGGTGATGTTCATGTTAGTGTTGATGATTAGTGATGATAATGGTGGTGATAGTGTTGGTGGTAGGGTGTATCTGGGCAACTTAACCATGTGTCACTGCCAGTTGCCATGTACATTGTTAACCTGCGGTTCATGCCTCCAGATAGACGGATTGACACGAGAGAATGAAAGAGAGAGAGAGAGAGAGAGAGAGTGGTAATTTATAAAATAATGCACATCAGTGAGGGCGTTAGTATGGATTATCAACACAATGTAAATGTATTTCAATAGTTCTTTTATACTTGCAGTACCTACATATTTGAAATGTGCTATTGGCATGTTGTTGGGCCAAGAAGTAAAACGATTCTAGGACAACTACCTCCTGGAAAACTACCCCCGGATATCTACCCCCTGGACAGCTTCCCCAAGGACAGTTACCCCTACGGGACAATTACCTCCAGGAAAATTACCCCCATAAAATGAAGATTACCCCGATACCCCCCGGACAACAACCCCCGGATTCTGGGGTAGTTGTCCGGGGGTAATTGTTTTAGGGTAGTTGTCGGGGGGGGGGGGGGGGTTGTCCGGGGGTAGTTGTCCGGGGGTAATTGTCCAGGAGATAGTTGACCGGATTAGAAGCAAAACATGTGCAGCGTGCTCTAGAAACCCAAATAACCAATAAAAACACTGAATTTCTTGCCTGAGAAGTTAACGACTATTTCTACTTTGTGTGTTTATCAAAGACAATAACTACTGAAGTAGTAAACATAAATTAAATCTTGAATCTTGAACCATTATATATTCGATTACTGACTGAATGTACGTACCTGGTCGAATGCAGCGTGAATTCCTAATAAGACCATGGGGTTTGCTGGTTCCTGGCTTAGGAGCTGGAATGAAGGAAACTTGTCTTCCATTAAGTTTGGCACAAAGCTGTTCAGAGCACAACGCATTGTTACCTGATAATAGGAAAATTTCAAATCGCTTTTGAATTACTTAATTCTTTTACGATCGAAACCAACCACAGAATGTTGTCACAGCATTCATTCTGTCAACATACACCTTGCTTAATGGATCTGATATTTCCATTGTAAACACATACAATAATGGTTTAAAGGCCTCATAACTTTTATTGCTCTTATTTAGAAATATACTAGCAATTCCAAGCTGCTGTGAGGTTTTTCATTTTCATGTGAAATATTAAACATCTGAGAGGAGCAAATAATTTATGTGCCCGATCCAACATAACATATCGATAAATTTCCTCCTGCGACGATCACGTAAAGAGAATATCATTCTCTTATTAAAGGAGAATTAACCCCTAATTACAAATTTACTTATATTGGAAGGTGTAATATATTCCTACTTATTGGCCTAAATCATTTTCTATTAAGATATCAGAAAAGGGTATAAATAAATATATTCCAACACCCGGTATCGTCTCCTACTCATTTACATGATTTGGAGTTGTACATGAACCATTGAGAAATGTTTCAGTCAGGAAGATATTTTGAATCCAAGACCTAAATTGATTTTCTTCATTACCTAAAATCCCATATGTGACGAAAAATATAAAGTTGGTGTTTACATGTTTTATAAAAATTAAATCTTTATAATGATATGTTTAAATTGTCTGGTTTTGCTTAACAAAAATCTATTTTCTTGGGTTTGCCAAACAGAGCAGAACATAATATATGCAGCATGCATTCTGACTTTTCAAGTCCATTATCCGAAAGCAGGTGAATGCATAGTTTGCCGCTATAGATGCTCAGGGAAGAAGCATCCATAAAATTTGAATTAATTTGCTCCGTCCCATACGTCACAGTATCGAGAAAATAGATTTCTATTAAGCGAATATCGATTTTCAACAGAAATATATTAGGAAATCTTCAGTTTAAAAATTAATTGAAATATCTATTCTATATTTTTAATCTCAAATGGGTTTTTAATTTTGAAAAAGGCATTTGGGCATTTGGATTAAGAAAATCTTCTTGTACACATAAAAAAAAACGATACATATTGCTAGCAGATGATAAATTTTGCTCAGAAAATCTTTGATTCGTATCGATCTCGTATATTTTGACGCAAAGCCATTATAGTCTAACAAGTAGGAGGTTTTTGAGGTTAATTCTCCTTTAAGCTTGTTTAGGACACTTTTGTCCAATGGTTTGGTCAGCTCCTTTCTATACCCCCCCCCCCCCCCCCCCAAAAAAAAAAAATGAGGTGAAGGGACGGCCTGTATTATCATCCCCCTATATTTTTGGATAAAATAGATAAGAATTATGCTACATTAACTGAAAAGTAATAATTATCCAAACTCATTATGTTTGATATTAGAATGCCATCACATTCTTTAATGATTAGAAGTAAGGACATAAGAAATGCCATAATTTCAATGTGAAAATATCGAAGAAAATTCGTTTGCTTGTTTTGTTATTCTCAATTAAGGGTTCCTTATTTTCATTAAAACACATTTTGGGATGCTCTAAAATGCGAGTTCTATAAACAGATTTTTGAAAAAGTCCCTGGTATGGGAGGGGGAATACCAACCCACCCCCTCCCTCGCCGTTCATCCCCCTCCCCCAGTCATGAACACGGATTGACACCCCTGGATGTCCCGCAGTCGAACATGTGGTATCCTTTTTTTACAGAAGTACAAACCTTATACCATTCCTTTCGTATATGTAAACCGTGCAGCTATCTACCGTATTTTGACAAATAAAGTGATGAAAATATTCGATACATTTCCATACATATTGCACTTACTTATCGCAGACGAATTCACGACAAAGAAACCCAATTGGAGGAGAAACTGGAAAGAATGGTAATTTTAAATTATTATTCATCTAATATATATGAATTATTTTACAAATGTACTTATGCGTTGAATGATTTTGTTTAAAAAAAAAACTTGACTTCATCTTAAAGAATGCTGGTTCTCTAAAATTGAGACAGAAAATATCATACTTCGTTTTATTGACTCCACTGAATCCAGCACACCTCACCTTAATCTGATCCAACAAGTCCTGTTAAAAGATGAAATAAAACGTCTACCAAATGTCTACATATAGCTGAAAAATAAACATGATTATTCAAAACAACACTTTACAATGCATGCAGATTCGAGAAGAAAAAAAAAATGTCGCCAGAAGAGACAGAAACTGCTTAGTGCACAGTGTGGCAAACTTTGGCTTTTACCTGACACCTGCCGAGATAGGAACTTAAAACAATCATGTTCACTGTTTGAAATCATTGTCTTACCTTGATTTTATGATATGATGTATATTATCATAATCCCTTTGAACATAGAAAAATATGATTTAATTTCCCGATATTAATTTACAAAAATAAAACAGGAAATATTATGAACGGTATAAGTGCAAGGTTATATTTTATTGTATAGGGGGACTTACCACTTTTAAGTACATCTTTGTATTTGATGCAGAATTGTTACGATGGAGAACAAACTTTATGTCAAGATGGTGAATTTGCTGACGATTATTATGCCACAACTTATATTAAAATTTAAAAAGAAATAGGAGCGAGGATTCATCGCCCTGATCGAGAAGACGAAGCAACGTGCCAGGAAATCTCTGTCAGGAGATAAAAGAAATTTCTCAAGATAACTAGGCTAGTCCACGCGTCAAACCAGCTCTGGTGAGCGTTTCATCAAACGTTTTGTCGGTGTCCCCTGGTCATCTGCTTTTTATATTAATAGCCAATAAATCACTTCTGGGGAATATGGATTTTATTTCAAACAAGTATAATTGCTGACCTAATCTCTGTACTTGTCACGTTTTCTTTCCTTCTCCCATTTCATTTTCCCTCTACACTCCCTTCTTTTTTTTTCTTTTTTCTCCGATTCCTTCTTGTCTACATCTCATTTGTTTGTAATCATGTCTTATCAAAGTTGTAATTATTCTATGACTCAATCATAGATTAATGTAGCGTAGTTTTTGGGAGGTACTCATTTTTTTGAAGGTTCGTTTTCCGAAGGTTCATATAGTTCCGAAGGTTTGTAATTCCGAAACGCAAATCTCCAATAGCAGACGGTTCTTAATTCCGAAAGTGAAATAGTGTTCATATTTCCGAACATTTAATGCATTATTCCGTAGGTTTGTTATTCCAATGGTTCGTAATTCCGAAAATGCAATAGAGCCCTGCAGATTTTCTTTTTTTTTTAAATTATGAACCCTATTGCATTTTCGGAATTACAAATCGTCAGACTAACGAACCTTCAGAAAACCGATGTGTAACAGCTTCTGGACATGTAATATTCAAAGGCAACTGTTTACAATTTTCTCCTGTTTTAGAGAAACAATTATACCTAACGTCTTAACTTGCGCTTCATTATAGTGAAGTTACTGATGTTCAATTATTACTTGCAGAGATTTAATGAAAAACATCATTCTCATCAGAAATGTATTTATGTTATTCACTATGTCTTCATATGGTTTTTGAAACTGATAAATAAACGAATCTGAATCTGGAATATCAGGTTTCTGGGTATGTGGAACGACTAATCTGATTACAAAACAGAATTTCATCGGCAACAATTAACCTAAATAATATATTTACCAAGAGAGAAAAGTAGAAAGTGTATTTTCGTGACATGCACTTATTTTTTTTCTTCTGTAAGTGGTATTTTATAGTTTATATTAGTTTTTTATTTCCCATAAAGCAAAGTGTGGGCGATTTATTTATTTGCTTGCATAGGAATAGCAAGAGCTGTGGTACTGTTAGTGTGGAGGCACTGTGGTATATATGTGAAGACTCTCATAATTATGAAATATCATGGGTTCGATCCTTCCTTGGTGCTTTCAGCCTTGGACAAGATGTTTCACCCATAATTGTCTCTCTCGACCCGGGTGTAAACAGGTGTAATTGTTAGTGTAAGGCCCTCATAATATGTATAACGCTTGAATAAGAAGTAAACTTAGAAAACTACGAATAAATGATGATTTTTTTTTCCAGCTCAGCCTTCTGTTTCATGCTCAAGTTACAAATATACAAATTCCCATTGAATGAAACTAAATGCACTTCAAATATTGTCACAGATATTTAATAGTAAATGAATTTGAATATTTAACAAGATTTTAGAAGAGAAAAAGGTTCAAAATATTTTCATATACTTGCAATAATTAAGACAGTTCATTAGATTTATAAAGTCCATGTTCCTCTAAAATCTGCAGGTATATATGAAAATAATTCAACAGCAATCAACACTTAGTTTTTAAAATCATAATTATGTGTACAATCATAAAATTACGTGAGCATCTATTAACAACATAGGCATATTTACAATAGTGGCTGTTCCAAATTCACCCGTATCACCCCAATTTTGAGAAATCTGCATTGGCTACCTGTTCGCCAAAAAATAAATTTCAAAATCTTGCTTATTGTATATAAGGCGCTTCATGTTCAAGCTCCTATGTACATCAGAGAATTGCTGAATCTCAGAGTCAAGTTCCCAAGATACTCTGCTTCTTCAAATTCCATTCGTAAAAACAAAAGTAACAATGGGTGATCGTTCATTTGCTTGTGCAGCCCCTAAACTCTGGAATAACTTGCCATTGGAAGTCAGGAAATCCCCATCTGAATAATTATGTTTAAATCGAAACTCAAAGCATATTTATTCAATTAATAACAAGCATACCAGGAGCTCATGCAGCGCAGTAGAATATATACAAATTGTTGGATAGTTACTGTGCTTTATAAATGTACCAGCAGAAATTACCCGTGGGGGGGGGGGGGGGGGGGGTCTTCTCCTATGTACAGCCCAAGTTCCATTCACACTGAAAGGCAATTAGTTTGTTGATGAAACATATATGAATAATTGATTCAGGGGGGCACATCCGGCCCATGCGCCCCCCCCCCCCCCACCTCCCCCACTTTGGAAGAAAAGTATGCATTGTGCCCCCCCCCTCCCCTTTTAGAACGAAAATCTTTTTTTTTTTCCTTTTTCCTTTTTTTTTTGCTTGTCAGGGAATTATGGAGGAAAACTGGACCCCCAATACCCCCCCCCCCCCCCACTCGATATCGAAGCCGAAATAGCGCCGTTCCCGATGTCCGATGTGACTGAAATTCAGGTGCTAGTTGTACTTTAGTTCTAGATTCAGGCGGGATGTTCATTAGAACCGGCAATTTCTGAATGTTGAACAATGTTAAGCTTAGATCTAACGTTACATGTACAACCATGCCATGTAGATGTTTTAAATGGACGTGGATGGGAAACAAACTGACTGAAGTGTAGATCTACTGTATACGCAGTGCGACGGTTCATTTTAGCCTTACGTGTATTACAGACGGTGCCCGGTGCAAGCGCTGCATCGCCGTGCGACGGTTCATTCCTCAGCATATAGCCTTAAGGCCCGGTCACACCGCCAGAACTTTGTTGGAGCGTTCCTTTAACGGTAGGGAGAGGGGGGCCGAATTTCGACAACGCTCGTCACCGCGCACAAAATGGGGGAAAAATCGAAAACACGGGCGTTGCCTTAGCGGTGCACCGCTGAAGCCGGCGTTGCTTTAGCGTTGGTTTAACGGTAGCGAGCGGTAGCGAGCGTTGGTCCCGCTCCGACACCTCCATACCAACGCCAAACCAAAGTTCATCAGCGCAATGGATCGCTGCTTCAACACCCGACACCGTTCCAGCAATCCCGTGTCCGCTCGTAAAACGCTTACAACCGCTCCACCAAAGTTTGTGCAACGTTTAATTACCGCCCGGGCAAAGCTGGCGAAGCAGCGGTGGTCCAGCGTTCAAGATTTCTGCGTTGGCCTAGCGGACCCTAGCGTCCACGAACTTGCGTCTAGCGGTGCCAAACTTTGACTGAATTTTTTTCACCGCTCCAGGAAAGCTCCAGCAAAGTTCTGACGGTGTGACCGGGCCTTTACGTGTATTATAGACGGTGCAAGCTCAGCGTAACGTGAAGCTATCTATGCCTATGTAATTTCGCTGACCCGAAAGCTTTACTCGGGGCAAAGAAAGATTGAGTGGAAAATCACGGAGAAAAGTGATTTCAAACAAACGGACGAACAGACAGACAATAGCCAAATTATAGTAAGGATTATTATTATATTGACAAGAGAGACTTGATGGCTGTTTCATAAGCTCTGAATATAATTAAACAAACGACCTGCAAACTTCTCATCTCATGAAATCATCTTGGCACAAGAAAAACCACTGTTCACTTTTCAATCTTCCCTGCCTAACTCGAAAAGCCCATGGAATCAATGGTTCAATAACGAGAACCTAAAAAAACTGAGAAAGAAGAACACGTAGGTTTTGATAAGTAACAAAGTTATTGACAGAGACCTGTCTTTTATAATGAATCTCCATTCTAGCTTTTCTCCTGTGTACAAGTAGGTAAGGAATGTCATATCTTAATAAGCGAGTACGGAGGAAGCCAAGATTGTGTCGTCATAACATGGAAAAATCATGGTGTAAAGTGGCATTAACACTTTAGTTACGCACATGCAGAAAATAATAGCTATTTACACTGAGATGACACGGTAACATGTCGTTTTTCCAAGTTTCATAATTCCGAAGGTTCGTTTTTCCGAAGGATCGTTACTCCGACATTTCGAAATTCGGAAAATGAAAAAAGGTTCATAATTCCGAAAAAGAAATAGGGTTCATATATCGAGGGTCCGTAATTCCGAAAAGTTATGAACCTTCAGAACCCCCCCCCCCCCCCCCTCCCCCCCCGATAAGACAAGCATGACAGTTCTCAAACACGCAGCCTAAACTTAAGGAAATTTTGAGAAGGCCAATGTCTAAGTTTCGGGCTGAACTGAATTAGTAGAATACCCAGCAATGACCCTATATCTGGGCCCCGTTTCATAAAACTTGTTATTAATGCAATTGAAAAGATCAAAAAAGAGCTTGCCGCCTCATGCTTGGCTCGTCTTTCTCCTCCTATGCAGATGCCCTGAAATGTTGTAACCTCCAATCTCTTCGTGAGCGCCTTGTGAACCTTTGTCTTAAAGGGAAATCCAACCTTGATAGCAAGTTGCTTTGAAAGAAAGAGGAAAAATAAGAGAAGCAGATTGATGAAAGTTTGAACGTAATCGGACAAGCAATAAGAAAGTTATGATTTTTGAAAGTTGTAATCACTGTACATATAGGACTTTCAAATTGGCCGAATAGGTAATATCACTGTGATGTAGCTGTGGACAACTCCCCCGTTCGCTCCAACACACAAAATGACTAAAATGTCAATTTTTTCAGAATGAATTACTCAGTAGGATCTTTTTCTTTCATGAGGACCTATAACAATATGCTATCTCCAATATATTTTGAACCCTACCCTGAGGGTAAAAGCGCCTCGAAGAAAACCGCAAATTAATGATATTTTTGTGTACGACAAACGGGATAGTTATCCACAAAAATGTCACAATCGATTCACCAAATTGCCAATTTGAGATTCGCATAGATGTAGTTATCTTATTTTTCAAACATCCGTAACTTTCTTAGTCCTTGTCCGATTTCTTTCAAACTTTCACCATCCTGTTTTCTTATTTTCTGCTTTCACAAAAATCATCTTATTACCAACTATTGAATATTGGATTGCCCTTTAAATTTGCTAAGGGTATTGCTGTGTCTAACTCCAGATTTCACATCTGGCTGCCATCATCACGAAAACCAACAAAGGCCCAAATTTGAGAAATAGCCATTTAAGGTGAGAGAAGTAAAATGTAGAACAGAAAGGCATAAAAACAGCTCACTGCCTTACATCTTGCGACTGTTAAATAATCAGTGATTTATGTACAGTGGCCAGTGATTTGTGTAGGCCTTCAATATTACACACTGTATGTTTCTTACAGAGCATCCTCATTATTTTATCTCCGGATTAAGATTACAGTAGGATACTTTCTTACTTTTTGTCTGTAATTTGTACAGTGCAATATTTTTCCATAAATATGCTCCCTCCTCTACTATGCGATCGATTGGGATATCGTTTCCACTGTTACTCACATAACACCCAGTCTCTTTTCTCAATTATTGTTTACAACAGGTAAATGTAGCCGTGTTGATTTCTCTTTTTATTCACCATCAATAATCACGTTAATTTAAATTTTTGTGTGATTATGTACTAGGCCTATGTGAAATATGCAAATGGAACAACAAAAACAATCATATCACCAAAGTCATACATTACTATGTACTTTAAATAGAACGGGATTTTAGATAAATTTTTCATTTATTTCAAATTACGTTCATTGTCATAATTTTATTCTCTTCACTTTTTGTTATACTTCCTAAATTGTACGATGCCTGTTTACTCTCTTTCATAATGGTAATAACAGCAATAACATCAAATAATATAACATTTTATCATAACAGTAACAAATTTAATGATATCAATAGTAATAACATTTGTATCAATAATAATAAATAAAATAATGGTGATTGTCACATTGTGTTTGGATGTGAACTTGACTCATTCGCCTAACAGGCTGTTTGACCACCTAAGAATTACTCTTATGAGAAAGAATGTACGTTTTAAATCAAACTCGATTTATTACAGAACAAAATATTGCTTCAATGATGGTTTACAAGCTCTCAACATAATTATATCACATTGGATAGACAATCTGTTTCACTTTTAGTATAATTATGGAATAGTATACCGACTTTATATTATGGGGATATTGTACAAACTCCGTCTCTTCAAGTGTTCACTCATCATACAGTATCAGACGTCATATGTCACTGCCCAAGATGAATGTCCCTTAAGATGAAGAAGCTTCATACACGATGAACGAAGACAAAACGGTGCGGAGATATCTCTAAACAGGGATACTCAGAGCGATGAATCCGGATAACCGGGAGCAGGACACGCCGTAAACGTAGTAAAGTGCAGAATATAAACGTCACGGGCAACCCAGAAACATGAAACGGGAAAACCCGGTAATGGGAAACAGGAAAACGGCCGTAGTTTGGACCTCTGAACTGCTCCAATGAACCAAACACTGCTGGCTTACATGCCACTATACATGCTGAAGGCGTGGCACCAAAATGGCGACTTTACCAGCATGAGAGCTGCTGCCAGTGCTGCTGCACCCTATGCTTGCTTAAATATTGCAGTCTGCTGAGCTATAGCTACATGCATTGCCCTGTGCAGTACACACAGTACACACAATAACTATCAAACACCAGTTAGGGGTTGCCTGTTATAGCAGCTAGGGTTTAGTCTATTCAAATGCAAATGAATACAGAATGAGAGTCACCCATCCATATACTGGGATAAAGGGTCCCCTTCAGACTCACAGAAATGGCTGGTTTAAATAAGTTCTTCACAATTACCCCCCATTTGAAAAAAAATGTATCACATTTTGCAAGAACATAAAGTAAGAGCTTATTTAAACTCCAAAAGTTATGAACCCCTGTCAATGCTGCAAGCAATCATTTTCAACTTTATTTTCAGTTATCTTATACAAGAAACTAGATTTTTGCTTTCTATTAGGAGAAATTAATAACCTACATCTACATATAACTAAATATTCCCAGTTTAAATCTAGGTTGTTTATACATGTACATACTGAATATATCAGTCATGGGATGAGAAAACTAATGCTTAGTTGCAATTGCAAGATATTTGCAAGTATAATCAAAATAAATAAAAAAATAAAACATCAAGCACTACCTTATTTAAGGTGGAGTAGCACATTAAATTACACTCTACTCAGAAAATCGGCTCCAACATTGTCAGAACCTCGGATAGCTTCGATTCGGAAGCGATATGGTTGGAGGGCTAATGCCCATCTCATCACACGATTATTGATGCATTTTGTGCGGTTTAGGTAGAGGAGGGGTTGATGGTCAGTTTCTAGGGTGAATTCTTTACCTTCAAGGTACATTCGGAACTGATTAATTCCCCATACCAATGCTAAACACTCTCGTTCAATCGTAGAGTAAGCCTGTTCTCTTACCAGGAGCTTACGACTTGCATAGGCAACTGGATGTTTATCGCCATCATACTCCTGAAGGAGAACAGCTCCTAGACCTGTAGAGGAAGCATCGGTTCTGACGATGAACCTCTGCTGTATATCCGGTAAACACAGAACCGGACTCTTGATGAGACTATCCTTCAAAGTCCTGAAGGCTTCCTCTTCACACTCAGTCCACTGAACCCGATTGGGTTCCCGATTCTTCGTCTTATCCGTTAAGGGTGATGCTATTGACGCAAAATGTGGAATAAAGCGTCTATAATAGCTTGCCAGACCAATAAACGCTCTCATTTGTTTCTTGGTAGCTGGCCTGGGTGCATTCTTTATTTTCTCAACTTTGTCCATCATGGGCTGAATCTTGCCATCTTGCACGATATGGCCCAAGAACTCTACCTGAGTACAACCAAGCTGACATTTACTAGGCCGAGCAGTCAGTCCTGCTGCTCGCAGTCTTCTCAGCAACTCTTTCAGAGTAACAAGATGCTCTTCCCATGTAGGGGTGTGAATCAAAATATCATCTAAGTAGTTTGTTACATGCTTCATACCTGCCAGAAGTTTACGCATCACTCGGCTGAATGTCGCCGGGGCGTTGACTAGCCCGAAAGGCATTACTCGGAAATGATACAAACCACTTGCAGTCTGAAAAGCAGTCTTCTCTTTTGTCTCTTCTGAGAGGGGAATTTGCCAGTAACCTTTACTTAGGTCTAGCTTCGAAAAGAAGTGTGACCCTGACAAACTTGAAAATATCTCCTCTGTATTCGGAAGAGGCTCAGCATCGAAGACAGTTACGCGGTTCAACCGTCGGAAGTCAATGCAAAATCGGTTGCTTCCATCTGACTTCTTAACAATCACAATGGGGGAGGAGTACGGAGAATTAGACTTTTCTATTACTCCCATCTCAATCATCTTCTCAATTTCCTCATCAATCACGCCACGAAGGGCATGTGGAACAGATAAGGCTTCTGCCATACAGGGTCATCAGACGTTAGCCGAATCGAATGTTCACCTAAGTGAGTTTGACCTGGTAAATCAGTCATAACATCTCTATAGTTACCAAGTAACCTCTTTAATTATTGACGCTGCCGACTATCTACCAAGTCAGGTCCTAGTTTAACATCTTCTACAGTCTCTTTCATTTCCAACCTTGGAACTTGAATGGTCATTGGGTTCGATGTTGGAGATGGATTGCCATCGTCGTCTTCGTCTTCATGGTTGACGATCGCGACCTGGGCAATCTTTTCCAATAACCCATTAGCAGTAACATGAGAACCTGTTTTACTACTTTCTGAATCTCTCTTAGTCTTATCAACTCTATCAATATATCTCTTCAAGAGATTTGCATGGAATGTCTTGTGTTTTCCATCAACATCAAGACGATAATCATTGTCACCAAGCTTGTGCACAACTTTGAATGGACCTTTCCATTGTAGAAGTAGTTTGTTATTATCAGTGGGTAAGAGAATTAATACCTTATCTCCAGTATTAAAGCTACGCTGCCTACTCCTAGCATTGTAGTGTCTCTCACTTCTAGACGTTGCCTTACGAAGCTCGTCATGAGCTGCTTCTAACGTACTCTTCAATCTCTCTTTGAGATCGACTACATACTGATACGTGATCTTCAACTCGGGGTCATGAGGCTCAGCACTCCACAAGTCCTTGAGGATTTCTAATGGACCTCTGACCTGTCTACCGTAAATCAACTCGAATGGGGAATACCTAAGAGATGCCTGAGGGGCCGACCTATATGCAAACAGCACTGGTCATAGGTATCTGTCCCAATCATTAGGTCGATCAGCACAAACTCGTTTCAAGATTTGTTTCAAGGTTTGGTTGAAACGCTCGACCAAACCGTTACAGGAGGGGTGATAAGGCGTTGTGGTCAACTGCCTTATGGATAACAGTCTACTCACCTCCCTCATCATGTCAGATGTAAACTGACTACCACGATCTGTCAGGATTTCATGAGGTACACCTACCCTACAAAACACATCAACCATAGCCTCGGCTACAGTCGTCGTTTCTATGTTCGGCAGTGCAACTGCCTCGGGATATCGAGACGCGTAATCAACAATGGTCAAGATATACCTGTTCTTCTTTGCAGTCATTGGATGGATAGGGCCTACTACAGTTAACAACAAAATTATTCATATCCCTCGGAAAATTCTAGTTTTTTGCATATTTCATAAAAATTAATGGTTAAATGAAGTTACTTGCACATCACTTGAATACATTTAGTTATCATCTGCAAATGAATGCCGTTTCCAGTTTCACCTCATTTGCATAACAATAGAAAAAAGGTAAGTTATCCAAACTGGGCGCTGTTCAAAATTATTCATACCCTTGGTGATTTATTGACTTTGTCAATCAGTATGAATCCGATCCTTGTGATTAATGCTTGTAATTCACTTTATTTTAATACACCGTCACAAGGCTTCCGGAGGGGTCTCTGCTGGGATATCAGGCCAGTACCTGTTCTCCAATGGCTCAATCTCCTTGAGGATGTGTCCACACATGCCTTCACCTGACCTTCAGGGAGTTCATTAGATTTCGTGTCCTACAAGGTGATGCAGTTATCGACTTAATGATGACAGGACTATGATATTGAAATTTTCGGTCATTTATTCCATGCATTTTAATGAAAATTTTGTATCTACTTATGAAGCAAAGCACCATTCCTGAGGAGCCCTTCCCTTTTGCACTGCCTGTGGGAGGGTTCACCTTTATTCATTGTCCCCATTCTTAATCAGAGTGCTCAGGAAGGCCATGTTGGTGATATTAAAGTCATTGCATGACTCTAATGTTAGGTCACCATGAATAACAGTATGTAACCTTTGAGTACCATACACATCCCATATTGACTGTTACTGTATATCAATCTTCATATGGTATATTCTTTGTATCTTTGGTATGAAAGCTACAATCCTTGATATCAAAATGAATGTAAACCAAATTTATACCATATGCCCTCCATGTTACCAGCTGCAGTGCACAAAATGCTACCACTTTGACAGTGCACTGGAACATAAAGATCAGTATTTTAAGCTTCACTAGAGTACCCACTTGCAGGTGTCCATATACAAAATGTGTCAATCAGTGTAACTGAATAAACTGATAAAATTGGCACCATCCAACCTTTAGACAACTACCATGGCCTACCTAAACATTCTTAATAATAATGGAACAAAAGTATCAGGAAATACCTTCCCTTGACAGTGCAACAGTGAATGCCTCCAGGGAAGTCTCTCCAGGAAGAGTACTTTGTTTCAACTTAGATACAGAATTGTCATTAAAATGTAAGGAATATTAACGAAAATATCAATATCATAGTCCTATCCTTATGACGTCTAAAACTACACCACCTGCAACTACAAAATCTGCTTTAAATCCATTGAATCCCCTGAAGACCAGGTGATGGCATGTGTGGACAACATCCTGAAGGAGATTGGGCCATTGGAGACCAGGTATTGGCCTGATATCTCAGTAGAGACCTCCAGAAGCATTGTGACAATGTGAAGAAAGTGTTACGAGCATTAATCACAAGGACTGGATTCATACTGATTGACAAAGTCAATAGATCACCAAGGGTATGAATAATTTTGAACATCACCCAGTTTGGATAATTCACCTTTTCTATTGTTATGCAAATGAGGTGAAACCAGAAACAGCATTCATTTGCAGATGATAACTAAATGTATTCAAGTGATGTGTAATTAAATTCAGTTAACCATTCATTTTTAGGAAAAATGCAAAAAACTAGAATTTTCCAAGGGGTATGAATAATTTTGTTGTTAACTGTATGTCAATAGCTACTCTGAGAAATGGAATCTCAATAACCGGCATCCGGCCAAGTGGCACTTTGGGAACCCTCCCCTTTGGTACAGTCCTTTGGCAAATGTCGCAAGAGCGACAAAACCGAGTAACATCGGCATGGATGCCGGGCCAAAAGAAACAAGTCAAAATCTTCTCGGTAGTTTTTCCTATGCCCACCCATGATTCCTTCATGAGCAAGTGACAACACAACTTTACGAAAGACCCGAGGAACTACCAACTGTTTTACCGAATTGCCTTTCTCATTCTTAGGCTGAAACATTCTGTACAACAATCCATCTTCTACAAGAAAATAAGAGTTCTTCCTATCATCATCGGACAAAATACCTTCAGTAAGTTTCCTTGCTTTCTTCAAAGTAGGGTCCTTTACTGTTTCTTGTCTAATTTCTTCAGGAGAAACATCTGGAATTTGAGACGGAACTTTCAAAGGCCGCTGGGGGCGTCGAGCTTCTCGACTCTGAGACCTTGTCTCCACAGCCATGCCTATGCTAGTACCATCATCACTATCAACTTCAACTCTCTCTTTATGAGCATTAGAGTCACTGTTTGGATCAACATTTCCAACCTCATCTTGTATACCATCATCCCTCTTATCCAATTCCTTCCAGTCTGGATGGGGATTGCTCTGGGAATACACACCTTCAATGTTCCCTACTATCACATCAAAGATTGGCGTCTCCATGCACAATGCCTCTGCTACACCTACAAACCAAGGGGAGCTAATATGAACTTTAGCCATAGGAAACTGACGCACAGTCTGATCAATTAAAAGACATCGTCTATATTTACCAGTGAATTGATCTGACTTTACAAGGGATTTCTTCACAACGACACCGGAACATCCTGAATCATACAGTACAGCCACCTTCTGAGATCCAATCTTACCATCGGCAACAGGCAACTGACTTCGCCAATGACGCCGACATGCAGCACACATCAATGGAATCTCTTGTACTCTATCTCTAGGAACTAACTCTGACTGAACTTCCGTACTGACTGAAGAAGTTAACAAAAGTCCACCTGTCTCACTAATATTACCTTGGCTAATATGTGAACAAGTTACACAAGATTCCGATCCACTATCTACCTGCACCTCTGACACTACACTATTTGATCCATTCCGATTTTGGATACTACTTCTTGAATGGTCAGAATTACTGACAAGACTTGCGGCTTGTAATTTCAAGTTACACTTAGCTGCTAAATGTCCCATCTTATTGCAATTAAAACATGGGCCTATTCTTCGCCGTTCAGGAGGCAGATCATTCCTAGGGAACCCAGGACTTTTCTTCCCTTCATTACTTGACTGAGGGGATTTACCACTTTGAGGTTTAACCTTCCTATCACTCTTGTTTGTTTTAGTGATTCCAAAATGACCACCATGGGCCTCTACATATGTGTCTGCTAGACTAGTCATCTCAGAAATATTCTTAGGCTTCCTTTCCTTAAGAAACAGGGCGAGAGGAGTACCACCTCTCTCAACAAGTTGCTGCCTGAGCAACATGTCTACAACATCCTCGAATGTACGTTTTGTACCCGACAATTCAATCCAACGACTCAGATAATGTTCTAGCCTAACAACAAACTGACTGGGTGTTTCACCAGACTCTGGATTGGAATATCTGAACTTTTTGCGAAAATCATCACAGGTGAGTTCAAACCTTAACAAAAGTGCTTCTTTGAGAGCATCATAATCTTCAGCTCTGTCTGCAGGAAGTCTACAATACACATCAAGGGCCTTACCCTGCAAAAGTGCACTAAGACTTACAGCCCAACTAGTCTTAGGCCAAGACTGAACTTCAGCATACTTCTCAAACCTTTTGAGATATGCATCCATATTATCTTTCCCTTCTACAAAAGAGGGAAGCTTAGGTGTTGGTACCAAACGACGACCGTTTCCATTCCTACTATTATCAATACTATCAGACCTACTCTGACTTTGAATGCGTGCCAATTCAAGTTGCATCTCCAGAATTTTCTCTTCTTCTTTCCTATCTTCTCTACTAGCCTGACGTTCATCTCGCTCTAACCTTTCCCTTTCTTCTACAAATGAAAGAAGCTCTTGTCCTGATAAACCTAATTTTTCACCAATATCAAACCACTTGGTACTCATGTTTGAATCTACTGAATCTAACTCCCTAAGTCAAAATCTATTATGTGTTAAATCCTACTATTGTTTCCGTACAGATGGTGTTTGATACCTATCAGGCGTGGCGCAATTTGTTACGCAATATTTCAATTAAAAACTCACCGATACTCGCAAATAAAATTTACTCGCCCTTGTCCATGCTGCGCATGCCCGTTGCTAGCAGTGGTGGTGCACTGGAGGGTCCTTGTTCTCACTGACACAAAGTACTTCAACTTGACAGAAGTGTTTCTACTAAATTCTGAAAGTTGAACAAAAGAATATCATGAGTACATATCACTAACAAATTTTGCGAGGGGTCATGACATCGAACATTAAAATTTTACATGAGTTAAGTAGGCCTAATTAAGAAATAAACTCTTATTTCCATTAATACATTTAACTTTCAAATCCCATAGCAATAATCTATCGACGTAGATAAGTTATGGTCAAACAATTATATCCGGACAAGCCCCCAAATTGTCACATTGTGTTTGGATGTGAACTTGACTCATTCGCCTAACAGGCTGTTTGACCACCTAAGAATTACTCTTATGAGAAAGAATGTACGTTTCAAATCAAACTCTATTTATTACAGAACAAAATATTGCTTCAATGATGGTTTACAAGCTCTCAACATAATTATATCACATTGGATAGACAATCTGTTTCACTTTTAGTATAATTATGGAATAGTATACCGACTTTATATTATGGGGATATTGTACAAACTCCGTCTCTTCAAGTGTTCACTCATCATACAGTATCAGACGTCATATGTCACTGCCCAAGATGAATGTCCCTTAAGATGAAGAAGCTTCATACACGATGAACGAAGACAAAACGGTGCGGAGATATCTCTAAACAGGGATACTCAGAGCGATGAATCCGGATAACCGGGAGCAGGACACGCCGTAAACGTAGTAAAGTGCAGAATATAAACGTCACGGGCAACCCAGAAACATGAAACGGGAAAACCCGGTAACGGGAAACAGGAAAACGGCCGTAGTTTGGACCTCTGAACTGCTCCAATGAACCAAACACTGCTGGCTTACATGCCACTATACATGCTGAAGGCGTGGCACCAAAATGGCGACTTTACCAGCATGAGAGCTGCTGCCAGTGCTGCTGCACCCTATGCTTGCTTATTGCAGTCTGCTGAGCTATAGCTACATGCATTGCCCTGTGCAGTACACACAGTACACACAATAACTATCAAACACCAGTTAGGGGTTGCCTGTTATAGCAGCTAGGGTTTAGTCTATTCAAATGCAAATGAATACAAAATGAGAGTCACCCATCCATATACTGGGATAAAGGGTCCCCTTCAGACTCACAGAAATGGCTGGTTTAAATAAGTTCTTCACAGTGATGATGTAAAAAAAAAAATAGTATAAGAGCAATAATGGTAATAATAATAAGTCTTCATGATCACTTTTATAATAATTAATAATATTGACATTAATAATACTAATAATGATATTGTTATTGCCATTAATAACAATAATGATAAAAGTAATATTAGTAAAAATAATAAAATAATGATAATAATTATAATTACAATATTAATAATAATAACAATGATAAAGATAAAAACAACAATAATAATAATGACAATAACAATAACAATATTAACAATAGTAAGAAAAACAATAATATTAATAATAATAATGATAATAATAATAAATATTGATATTAGTGATAACAATAGTAAAAATACAAGACAACAAATGTAACTCTGGTGCAATGAAATATTATGTCTCTGTGTTTTCATGCTATCTCCATATGTTTTTAAAATATTATACATATACTCAATTCAGCCTTCGGGGAGCCATGTGCTTATTTAAACCGTGATTAAATCAATTCAATTCAATGTCAAGTTACAATGATTGTTATAAGCTACTTAAATCCTTTCAGCTGATTGAGAGCAAATTTGTCGTAGAAATGGGGCAGTTGTTATTGATAACAAGTTTTATGAAACAGGGCCCAGGTGTTCCTATTTCTAAAATATTTTTCGGGGGGTCCCTATCGCCCCCCCATCCCCTCCCCCGTACATGCATAAAGCTGCTTATCTATTTCCTGTTACTTTAAAATGATTAATGATGCTATCTTTAAAGGTCCACTGCAACCCAAATGCAAGTTGAGTTCTGTTGATGTGCAGGGATGCATACAACTCATATTTTCTTATTCAAATATCTAAATATGTTTCAAAGCTTTTCAAACAGTTTTTGAAATTATTTTCTCAAACATGCTAAGCTCCACCCTAAAAAAATGCTCCAGATCTCATTCCTGCAGTGACATCATCTGTCAATCATTAGTGAGCAGGAGAGACATTGGTATGTATGTAGGAGAGATGAACATCTGTTCTAATAGACCATACAATGAATACGTAGTAGTTGCTATGTCAGACATCCTGTAACATCACCAGGAAAAGAATGGTAATGAGGAGGTATTGTTCGAAAACATGCAATTCTATTGTGAGCATGTGCTGATCGATCTGGGGGAAGTTGCATTCCACTGTCTATTGTAAAATAGACTGTTAGTGTAGCTGACTGATGATTGACAGATGATGTCATTGCAGGAATGAGATCTGGAGCTTTTCTTTAAGGGTGTGGCTTAGGAGTTTGGAAAAAAATATTTCAAAAATGTTTAAAAATCTATGAAACAAAATTATTTAGATGTTTGAAAAACAAAATATTAGTTTTTAATTTGTAAACAAATCTTTCGGCATATTACTCCCAGTGTTAAAGATCGTATGCTCGATCTGTAATGAAAAACACAAGTCAGAAAAAAAAATGGAACCAGCGGGATTCGAACCTGTCATCTACTGCTTGCCGGGCAGCGACTTAACCACCAGGCTATTCTGGTTCACGGCCAAGTCACGACGAACTAGACTCAAATACCCAAGATCCTCTTCTTTCTGACTCATTAATATTCAAACGGTCCGCCGTGGAACAATGGTTAGTAAGCGAAAAAGCTTGACTGGGGAGGAATTTTTAATTTGTAAACAAATCTTTCGGCATATTACTCCCAGTGTTAAAGATCGTATGCTCGATCTGTAATGAAAAACACAAGTATATGCCGAAAGATTTGTTTACAAATTAAAAATTCCTCCCCAGTCAAGCTTCTTCGCTTACTAAAATATTAGTTGTATAAATCCCTGCACATCAACAGCAAAGAACTTGCATTTGGGTTGCATTTGGTTGCAGGGACCCTTTAAATGAGTTCAAATACGAAGATGTTAGGAGGATTTAATACAAGATGATTGCCAACATCCCATTCTAAGTTGATAGATACACTAGGTTCCTTAAATATATCCAAGGTCTGGAGATTGACTGTGATCATGTTCGTGATGGATTCAAATATTCTGTGTCTTAACACTACATAGAGAATCGACCTCTCGATGGCAAAAGAGATTGGTGTGTAACTTTCTCGGTCCATAAATGAGAAGTTAGAACGATTCAGGCCATCTGAGTCCGAGTACTGAATGGAATGGTGTACACTGTTAAGCCAGTAAAGACGATGTCCTGTGTATACAATAAAATATATGAAATGTTGTTGTTTTCCCCGATGCGTGTTTTAATTTAAATATTGCTTCGCATCAGTTAATCCACGCGTGTAACGCTTTTCTGCAATTTAGAATGGCAATTTTTGTACATCCGGAGTACCTCTGTAGAAAAACTTTATCACTTTTAACGACACTCTCTATATTAGAGTGGAAGATTTCATGGGTGTACCAGTGCTGTTGGCTAAAGTTCAGCGAGGCCCAATAGGCCACAAAATTCAGTCCCATGAACGGTTCAAAAAAGTTTCTAGAAGGCTCGAGACAAGGAAATCTTCTGTCTAATGAACGTTTAGTTCTCCTTGACTTTCTGACCCCTGCACCTTTGGTCTTTTTAATTTTTAGGACATATCATTATATGTGGACCTCCATTCCCAGAATACGTTTTCTGAAGATTTTAGGTTCTTTGGGGCTATTTTAAGCAGTTTGAGGAACAAACTTAGCAATTTAAGAGTGGAAATTTGGAAAAGTAATCACTCCATTAAGATATTATTATTTTCATGCAATTGTTTAATTTCAGGGGAGATGTTCAGTTTAGAGAGGAACTACATGTACGTGTAAACAGTGTCTTGTCATAATGTTTGAAGTTTGCAAAGTTCGATATCATACTGGAATGTCTTGACTTTAATCAAATAAATATGACTTGCCAATTTGATCGAAATATAGGAATTTAGGCGCTGTGTTTGCAGCAAAGGTGACAGACCGAGAAATGTTCCCATTGAGGTTGTACCGAACAATCTTGTCCTGTCCTCCAAGATAAGCAATTCTGTTGAGGAAATGAAGGAAAATCGTGACATTTTCCAAGCCGGCTACAACCGCAAAAAAAATGTTTTCTCCTATCCCATTCCTCCTCAACTCCCACTGACAGGGAATGGATATAGGGATGGGGTACCTAAAGTCATGTAGGTCTACTTGGCAAAGCCTTATTCATCTTCTTCCAACCCTGGATCTGCCCCTGCTGATGAAATTCACTGCTAAATGTATAACGAGTTCCATAAACACAAACAAACCAAAAAGTGCTATGAAGGAGACTTCAGCCAAATTTCTTGATCACGTTGATAATGACTATTTATTTACATACCTATCGCCACTATCCATAGCAAATGAAATCCAGCTATTGGTTGGATCGGTGGCTACAGTAGAGGGAGAGCTTCCGTCTAGACAGGCCTTCTTGAGGTACTTTTCGGTTCCACTTTCGGAGAGCCAATATATCGTTTCTTCCACCACATGGATAAAGGGAGCTCCTATGAAGTAAGTGGAGCAGAGGGACATGAAAGGACAAAGAGAGCAAATGGAAAAAAGAGAGGAGACAAACCATTAAAAAAAAAAATTGATTCGTAATAAAAGGACGGATACAGATTGACAGTAGGAGGAGAGCCTGACTTCGGGAATCTCGCCGGCCCTTTCAGACTCACTCAGTGGAATAGCATTTTTTTAAATCCCGAAATCATGTTTTTTCTCTCTTTTTTTCTTCTCTTCTTCTTCTTCTTTTTCTTCTTCTTCTTCTTCTTCCTCTTCTACTCCTTCATCTTCTGTTCATTCTCCTTTAGTCTTCCTTCCCCTTGTTTGATGTTTACTTTTTTGCTCAAATTTTTGTCATCGATATTCTTTGAATCAATGGTAACGACCAAATAATATAAAGGGTTCGAAGAGAGCAATTTGTGAAGCCATTAGCTTACTTTCTGATGTCATGATTACTTCCATCCGGGTCACGTCATCAATATCGCTTCGCATTACCCTCGATCGAGACGGTTCCGTCCAGTATACCTTCCGTTCAATTGAGTCGACAGAGAAGGCAGTCGGAACACCATCGTAGTTATGATTTTTGTAATAAGTGTCTTCAGGCGTCTTCCCAGGTTTCAGTTTGCTGGTAAAAATAGTGTTGGTCGAGGCTCTGAAGACATATGTTCCAGAGGCTACGGAGTGAAAAAAAAAGAAAGATTGCTTAATAATAAGACATCTTCATTCACATCTTGGCATCTCTCACACTCTCTCCCTCTTTCTCTCTTTCTTTCTAATTACGTCTTCCTTTCTTATTTTTTCTCTACCTCTTTCTCTTTTTCTTTCTTTATATATCTATCTATTCAATGGATATGCAAAACCGGCAACATTACGTACCTGGTCGAATGCATCGTGAGTACCTGATGATACCCTGGAGTTTGCAGGTCCCGAGCTTAGGAGCTGCTATGAAGGAAACTTGTGTTCCTTTGAGTTCTGCACAAAGCTGCTCAGAGCACATCCCGTTGGATCCTAAAAGTAAAAAGCATATCAAATCATATTTTCCTTTCATTTTCCTATTTTAAAGAATGGTCAATGGATTACGAGCAATGCTTACCTTAGCTCCACTGTATCATAAAGGTAACTTGAAATGGATTGTTCATAACTGACAGACCTGTTTACAAATGTATTTCAATTTATGCACGCTTCTCTCCGGAATCCTTTGCTATGCATAACTGCATAATGGCATCTCTACAGATGGAATTTGCATACATTAGTTGTTGCTATGTCGGGAAAGCCTCTGGCAAGCTTTTGAGTCGTCAAGAGAAACTTTTGCTTCAAAAGTATGCATAATATTAGTTGACAGGTCTACTGGCGGTGCTCCGGCAATGCTCCGGCGACAATTGCTGCCGGCTTTCTTTCGTCAAAGTTATAGGGTTAGTGTTAGAGTTGCAATTGGGTGTCAGGTTAGGTTTTTTTTTTTTCAAGTTTTATTTCAAATTCCATATAAAAATACATTTCACATCAATTGAATACATATATATATATATACTACAAAGGAAAAGGGACATTGAATAAAACTAAGTAGATGCAAATCAAAATATACAGAGAAATAGTCATAACTAATAAGGAATTTGGGTATAGCCAAAAAAAGCCAAGTGGCTTGTCGAGTAGGCTACCCAGATGGTAGAAGACTATATTATGAATGTAACAGAAATAAAACCAGATTAATGCAAAATTATTAAAAAGTTGAGATATATAGTACAATAAAGGATAGATCCCACACAAACCCTATACAATGCAGTTAGACACTGAATAAAGATTAACAAATTTACACTGTCAGCAAATATTTCTTAAGCTTTTGTTTAAAAAGATTGAGTGTCTTGCAAGACCAAATTTCAGTTGGCAGATTATTCCATACTACAGGTGCATAATGTCGAAAAGACTGAAGGGTGAAATTTTTAGTTGCAGGGTATAAGTGATATCTATCCTTATTTCTTGTATTGTAGTTATGTAATTTCGAGTTTTTCTTGATCATACAAGATATTGAATTATGAAGAATATTTTTTTCGTGTTTAAATATCAGAATTGCACATTGATAGTCATTTATGTTAAACACAGTAAGTACATTGAGTTTAACAAATAAATCTTTAGTGTGGGCCAAACGATGTGAGTGTGTACATATTCTGACTGCTCTTTTCTGTAAGAGGTATAAAGGCTGCAATTTCGAGCGATAGGTATTAGCCCAAACCACATTACAATAACTTAAATAGGACAAAATTAATGTGTTATATAAAGTAAAAAGAATATGTTGAGGAAGAATGAGACGAAGTTTGCTGATAACACCAACATTTTTAGCTACCTTGTTTCTAATTGTATAAATATGGTCAGTCCAGGATAACTTCTCATCTATGACAACACCTAAAAATTTTGTGTGATGGACGCGTTCTATGACTTTGTTGTTCATTTTAATTTGAAAATTATCCAAAGAACGTTGAATTGATTTTTTAATATTGATATGGAAGTACATAAAGTTAGATTTATTTGTATTAAGTAACAGTTTGTTTGAAAAGAACCAAAGTGAGACTTTTTCCAGCTCAGTTTTAACTATGGCATTTAAAGAAGATAATGAATGACTTGAGATTAAAATGTTGGTGTCATCAGCAAATAGAATGAATTTGAGTTTATCAGTACAATACGGCAGATCATTGATAAATATTAGAAATAACAGTGGACCCAATATGGATCCCTGAGGAACGCCGCATGCAATTGGACGAGAATCCGACAAGGTATCTTTGTAAGATACATATTGCAATCGGTTATACAAGTAATTTTCAAACCAAAGCAAAGGGGTTCCCCTTACTCCATAACATTGTAATTTATACAGTAATATAGGAAAATCAATACAGTCGAACGCCTTGCTGAGGTCGAAAAAAAATTCCAATTGTATGTAGTTTTCTATTCAAAGAATCAACAATATAGTCATGTAATTTAATAACCGCTAAATCAGTGGAAGCGTTCCTCAGAAATCCATATTGATATTCATTCAAGATATTGTTCTTACTCAGGAATTCATAAAGTCTAGAGTAAACAATTTTTTCAAGAATTTTGGAAAAAAATGGTAAGACCGATATCGGGCGATAATTGGAAACATTATGTACATCATCCTTTTTATAGATGGGAGTAACTCTAGCGATCTTTAAACTAGATGGGACAATGCCTGAAGACAAGGATAAGTTGAAAATATAGCACAGTGGTTTAGAAATAAAATATATAATTTTCTTTATTACAGGTGGGCTTATACCATCAATACCACAAGTAGAAATTGAGTTCAAATTCTTTACTACATCATATATTTCACTCTCATTTGTAGGGTGGAAAAATATGGATTCAGTGAATGATTCACGCAAAAAAAAATTAAAAGCCTGGCAATCAGTATGATTTGTAGAATTATTAGAGAACAGACCAATTTTAACAAAGAATTCATTGAAACTGTTAGCAATATTTTTGTCACCATGGATTGTATCATTACCACTTTTTATAAAATCTGGTAAGTTTTTCTTCTTATTACCAAGAATTTCTTTTATTACATTCCATGTTCTTCTTAAGTTTCCACTGCATTCATTAAATTTGTTTGCATAAAATTTTCTCCTAGCATCTTTTAATAGTTTATTCAACTCATTTCTCACTTTAACATGTTTCTTTTTATTTTTTGCAGTGCGATTTTTACAATATATCTTGTATAATTTATGTTTTTTCCTGATCATTTTGAGTAATAATGAATCAATCCATGGTTTTTTTGCCCTCTTTTCCAATCTTGACTTCACTTTTTTAAAAGTAGAATTGTAAAGTAATGTAAACTTCTTGAGAAAAATGTCATATGCTTTATCAGCAGAGTCACAAGATAAAATTACATTCCAATCAATAGACGACAATTTTTCTTGGAAAGAATTGATGCTGTTTTCATTTATGAGTCGTCTCTCATAGAAGATATCTTTTGTATCAAAACTATATTCTTCAGTGATTTGAAAGATAGGTAAATGATCAGAAATGTCATTGTAAAACAATGGTTTAGGGTTAGGGTTATGTTAAGTGTTTGGTTCGGGAAGTTGGGAATTCGGTTTAGTATAGGGTATTGATTGAGGAGCAATTGTCGTCGGATCATGTGTCATACAACCAAATTGGCACACAGGCCCGGGCCGCGTCTTTTTTTTTTGTAACCAAGCCTAGGCAGATTTCGCATTTTTTCATGAATATTCATGAGGCAGGGTCGGGAAACGGTTCCGATTGGTCTTCATGAAAGCACGGTCGGTGAGGGAAAAAAAGTCCCTGGCCTGCACGTACGTACTCATATTACGTGCAGCGCTATATTTCGATCGTGTGTGTTCAACGCTTAAAGCCCGCCTCACACTGTGCGATTTCCTGCGGGGAGACACAGCGGAGACTCGGACGCGGACGGACGTATTTCTGATATGCTCACGACGCTACTTTGTCTTTGAGTTTTGATACTGATTTTTTTGGTGAGATCAATTCCTATTGGTTTTGAACTTTTTGTAATATTTTACAGAAAATTTTTAGTATCAATTGTACATTAAATAGAGGGTCATAGGCCTAGGTATTGACTACCGGTACGTTTGTGCGTATCATAATAAGCCTGTACATAGTAAGTTAGTGCATAGCACATGTCATGGCCGCAAACATGGCGGACAATGCTGATTATGCTACAGCTAATGGTGAAGACTCGGAAGTCGATGACACATCTTGGACAAAACTATCTCAACAATCTGTTAATTCTCAAAGGAACCAAAAAATTAAATCAAAAGAAACACAGTCTAGTAGAACTACTTTGGAAAAACTCATGAGCCAGGTACAAGATGAAGAATCTAGTGATGAGGAAATGCAAACTCAACAATCTAATCGTAAAAGAGTTATGACTGAATCTAGGTCAAGTGAGTCTGAAAGTGATAATGTATGGAAAATAATAACACCTAATAGTCGTAAACATAAACATAAACAGAAAAGAGCAAACATAGACTCTGTGCCTCACTTGCCTGAAACACAAAGAGAATATAATAACCCCAAAATTGTAGTATTTAATTCTCCAGTCGTAAAACTTGCAAAGATGAGCCCAATTAAAGTTTCTGCAGCCCTAAATAAATTTGGCTCAGGATTCATAAAGAGCGTTGGTAAAACGAAACAAGGGGGGATTAGTGTTCAATGCTACACATCGGCTCAAGCAACAAAACTAAAGAGAACAACAAAATTGGGGGAATGGGATGTCATAGCTGAATTTGCAAAATCAGAAACGCAAAGCAAAGGGGTAATATCAGGGGTGTCTGAAGATGTATCTGAAGCGGACATAGTTGATAATTGTAAGGAATATGGGGTTATAGCTGCTAAAAGATTCACACAAAAAAGGGACGGAAAAATTTCGATGACTCGCTCAGTGTGTCTTACATTTAATTCTCGTAATATGGCTCCGTATGTATTTTTAGGGTACCAGGAGTTTGAGGTAAAGCCTTTTATCCCACCAGTTGTCCGTTGTTTTAAGTGTCAACGTTTGGGACACATTGCTAGTGGTTGTCGTGGTACAATAAGATGTGTTAGATGTAGTGGTCCACATTCTTTTGAAGATTGCACCAAAAAAGATCAGGTTCACTGTAGTCGGTGTGGTGGCAATCACTCTGCCGCCTACGCAGGTTGTAGTACTGTAAAAGAGGAAAAGAAAATTCAAGAGATCAAAGTCACTTTAAATATCTCTTATGCCGAAGCAGCTAAGGCAGTCCGTCCTCCTAAACACATGGACAGTAGTATTAACAATCAGGCTCATACTTCTAAAGTTAATTTTCCTACATCTTCGTCTATTACTAGTAAACCTAATCAATCGACTACTGTTGAGAATGCGAAATTTAATGTTATTTTGAATAAGCCTGTAGATTCACATGTCTCTGAAGTCTCACAAACTCAGACCAGTCAATCTTTGCAAGTACCAGTCACTACGCAACCAATTAAGAAAGTTTCAATGAAAGATATGTCAACTCAAACTGATCAAGTAGTGGAATGCCAAACTGAAATGTCATCTCATTATTTACAAATCGATCAATCCCTCATCAAACTTTTGATTGGAACTTTAAAGATTTGGGAGACTAAGTCAGGAAAAGAAAGAGAACAGGATATTAAGAATTTTATTGAACATTTGTTTCCATCTTTTTCTCATACAGAGAAAAAACGAGGGAGTACGAAATTGAAATCGAAGGATAGTAATAGTTCATGGCTTCCTTAATTTTGTTAATTATGGTCTTTATTTTACAATGGAATGCTCAATCTATTTTAGCTCATGGTAATGAGTTCAAACATGCTTTAAGTTCATTAGTGACAACACCTGATATAATTTGTATTCAAGAATCTTGGTTAAAGGAAGGTAAAACTTTTAACCTCATTGGTTATGATATGTTTAGATGTGACAGAAAATTGAGTTCTACAAAATCCTCTGGTGGAGGATGTATTATTTTTGTTAAGAAGGGCATTCCAGTCAAACATATCAAAGGAAAAGATACTGATATTCAGTACCAAGTTATTGAAGTTTTTTGCAAAGATCATGTCAAAATTAATATTATTAATGTGTATAATCCATGTTTAAATATTGATGAATCCTTTTTTCTTGCTCTGGGAAATTTAGTGAATGATAGAACAATTATTTGTGGTGACTTCAATGGCCATAATACCCTGTGGGGAAGCAAGAATACTAATCAAAATGGTCAAAATATAGAGAATTTTATAAATAAACACAATCTTGTATGCTTAAATAATGGAGAAGGGACCAGAATTAATGTATCACAAGGAACAACATCATGTATTGATATTTCTTTAGCATCATGTCATTTCGGGGCCAAGTGTAATTGGTCTATAATTCAAGATACTTGGGGTAGTGATCACCATCCTATATTGATAGAATTTTATGAAAAATGTATGTTCACTCCTTATAAATTTTGTCCTAAATGGTCTTTTAAGAATGGGAATTGGGAAAATTTCCAGGAAGCCTGTGAACAACATATTGAAGAACCAAATTTGACTTTTGATATAGAAGAAGTATATAATACATATGTAGGGCAATTACTTAACGCCATGGATTCATCCTTCTCTAAAACTTCAAAAAATACTTTTAAACATGATAAATCTCCAACTTCTTGGTGGAATGAGAGCTGCAAACAAGCTGTAGAGGACAGGAAAATTGCTCTTAAAAATCTTAAAAAGTCATGTCATCCACGTGATCTCATTGAATATAAACGGACATGTGCTATTGCACGGAAAGTAGTGAAGAATGCTAAAAAAGAAGATTGGCAGAAATTTTGTAGTACTATAAATAGTCAGACATCATCCAGGCAAATATGGGATAAAGTTAAACGTATAAATAGAATTAAGAAAAAAATATCTATTCCCGTTTTGAAAAATAATGGAGAAGATTTGATCGGAGATAAAGAAAAGGCTGATTTGCTAGTTGATCATTTTGCCAATGTGAGTAGCGATAAAAACTGTACCGATGAATTCTTAAAAGTTAAAAAAGCAGCTGAAAGAAAATTGAATATTAATGAAGATAGAAATTTTATCCTGAATGGAGACTTTACTTTGGCAGAGCTAGACAAAGCTATACACTCTTCTAAATGTACATCTCCAGGAAAGGATGGAATAAGTAATTTGATTTTTAAACATTTACCTTTAAAAGCAAAACAATCTCTTTTAGTGATTTTTAATATGATCTGGCATACTTCTGTCTGTCCGAAATCTTGGAAAGAAGCTATACTTATTCCTGTTCTTAAGCCAGGGAAGGATCCTAGTGTTTTAATATCTTATAGACCCATAGCTCTTACATCCACTATGTGTAAACTCTTTGAGCGTGTGGTTAATAGTCGCCTGGTATGGTTTCTTGAGAAAAATAATTTGCTTAGTGATTATCAGAGTGGTTTCAGAAAGGGCAGAAGTACAAAAGATCATATAGTTAAGCTTGAATCTTGTATAAATAAAGCTTTCTCAAACAAAGAGAGTACTCTTGCAGTATTTTTGGATTTGGAAAAGGCATATGACATGTTGTGGCCTTCTGCAGTTATTATTAAATTACAACAAATGGGTATTCGAGGAAGAGTTGTGAAGTGGGTACAAAATTTTCTCCTCGACAGAAAAATACAAGTTCAAATTAATGGTTCATTATCTGATATGAGGGAGATCAAAAATGGTATTCCGCAAGGGAGTGTTATAAGTCCCACTCTTTTTAGTGTAGCAGTAAATGATTTAAAAAATTCCGTAACAGGAATTGAAGTATCACAATATGCTGATGACATTGCCATCTGGAAATCAAATAGAAATGTAGGCTTTATAACTAAAAAGATCCAGCAAAATTTAGAATATATTGTTTCTTGGTGTCAAAAATGGGGTTTCAACTTGTCGACAAGCAAAACAACTGCTGTCCTCTTCACTAGGAAAAGAAATGCGAAACCCAAACTTATTATCAATGGAAAAAACATTTCTCTCCAAAATAATGTTAAATTTCTTGGAGTTATATATGATTGTAAATTGAATTGGCATGATCATATAAATTATTTAATAACAAGATGTAAAAGAAAGATTAATTTATTAAAGTGTATAAGTGGATTAAATTGGGGTGCAGATTGTTATACTCTTTTACATCTATATAAAATGCTGATTAAACCAATTTTGGAGTATGGGAGTGAGGCCTTTAATTCTGCTGCAAAGATAAATAAACAAAAGTTGGATAGTATTCAATATCAAGCTTTAAGAATATGTACAGGAGCCATTTACGGAACTCCCCTAAATGCCTTACAGATGGAATGTGGTGAACCCCCTCTGCAGGTACAACGTGAATATTTATGTAAATTATATTGTAATAAGTTGAGCATTCATAAGAATCATCCAAACAAGCATTTACAAATGGATAGCTGGCAAAAACATTATTTCGCTGATAAATGGAATGCTGACTTATCTCATACTCCTTTTGAAGGAAGAAGTACATGTAGAAATGAGAATATGAATATTTTTCCTTTACATAATCCTTTTCCTTACTGGTTTTACACTGAACCATATATTTCCAATGAAATATATAATGCTATTAAATATGTTATTGATGTTAATGAGAAAAAATTGATAGTCAAAGAAATGACGCAAAAGTTATGGAGAGAATCATTACATATATATACTGATGGATCTTTAGATCCGAAGACAAATACGGTTGGTAGTAGTATGTACATACCATTTTTTAAATATTCAAAATGTGTCAGACTTAATAATAACACTTCAATTTATACAGCCGAACTGTTTGCAATATTAATGGCATTGGAGTGGATAGAAGATGTTCGACCAATACACTCTTGTATCTTTGTAGATTGCTTAAGTGCATTACAAGCCATATCCATTTTTAACCCAAATAATAAAGTAATATGTGATATTCGTTTTATGTTAATAAATATTCAAAGACTGGCTTGTACGGTCTGTTTCGAATGGATTCCTGGCCATTGCGGTATAAGAGGAAATGAAATGGCAGATGTGTTAGCAAAGAGGGCCACAAAAAGGCAAAGTATTGATGTTGCTCTCCCATTAAGCATTTCGGAAATTAAATTCATTCTAAAAAATGAAATTAAACATGTATGGCAGTCAAAATGGAATTTAGCAAAAGGTTCTTTTTTGAAAGAAATAGAACCCAGGGTTAACTTTCATAAAAAGCTATGGAACCTACCAAGATGGCAAGAAATTATAATGTACCGTTTTCGTTTGGGGACTGTACGGGATTTGAATAGTTATAAACATAAACTAGGAAAGCATGCAAACGGGCTTTGTGATGTCTGTCTTGAATATGAAGATGTTAGGCATTTTCTAATTTTCTGCAAAAAATATGAGGAAAATAGGTTTAGGTTACAGACTTCTTTGGGATATAATAGCAAACAAATGTCACCTGAGAATCTATTTAAAGATAAGGCTAATGTCATTCACATTCTAAAATACATAGAAGAAAGTGGTATCAGAGCTTAATTATTAAAGTAAAGTAAATATTGTATTGAATATTTGAAGCCCAAATTTTTTATGTGAGATCTTCTTTTTTCTTGAACTTGAGTCGGTTAATCCTGTAGCTTTTTACGGAGTTGAGCGTTGAGCACTATTGTCGGTGTACCGGGCGGCCTAGGTCACTACTGGTTTGGCTGAGAAAACTGCCTGATGTACTAGGCTCGGTTTGGCTGATGGTACTATAGAGAGCAGGCATTTAGCTGCATCAATAGCTTTACATACTAAAAGCTTTGTTATCCATTGAATAAGATAATGAAATGATGTTGGGCTTTAAATATTCTCTACTGGGTTTGTTAAAATAGAACACCAAACAGAAGTTACAGAAGTTTTACAATGTATATTCCTTTTCAACATTATATGCTCATGTGGAAAACATTCTATAACATTTTTGAATTACGATTGATTTTTAAAGGCATGTTTTGGAAGATATTTTATGAAAATTGTACTAGTAGAAATGATTGATAAAATTTTATGCTAATGATTTATTGTATGACTGACCTACCGACTGACTATTTATACATGTATAGCTACTGGCACACAGGACTCTAGTGGTCAAAAGTGCCATTCCTTTTTACTACAACAACAACAACAACAGCGATTTCCTGCGATATCGCCTCGCATCGCAGGAAATCGCACGATATCGTGCAGTGTGAGAGGTCTTGCGACGCAACAGCTTGCGATTTTCCCAATATCGCAAGCAATCGCCTCGCATCGCAGGGTTTTGAACATGTTCAAAAATTTTGTTGCGATGCGATGCGATGCGATGCGATTTCCATCTAGTGGACAGAGGAACAACGGATAAAGGGCAGGAGGTTCTCCTTCAAATGTGGCAGGATAGCCGGATAGGCCATCATTATTTAACATCAGCCTGCCGGCCTATCACAATCGCGTGACAAAAGACAGAATGAAGACGGAAACATGTTACGAGATTGGATATAACCGTAAGTAATTTGATGAAATTGTGCACTATGCATTTTTTATCGCACAAATTTTTTGCATATGTAGTCCCGTACATAGGATTTAATTGGAGTGTGATTTCATCGTTTTGCGCAGTGCAGGAATGCAATGGGTCGAACTCGAAGATCTGACTTGAGTATGGCTGTCACTTTGGATGGGAATTTTACCCTGAAAATTTAACTTTATCGTTTTGGCGAACCTCATTTGGTCTGGGATTCTCATTGCCAAATCATACCAGAACTTGAAGTCTGATGCACACATTTGTACATTATAAATTATCTAGGCCTAAGATCATGAAGATTAACTAGGTAATTGTGGGACGCTTTGACTTACTACTTAGGCCTACTTTGTAACTCTAATTAAATCTAATTGAAATCTAAAAAGGAATCTAATTAACCTAAAACTATAATAGTAAAGTAAAACAAATTAAAGTAAAACAAAGAAAGTTACAAGGCACTAGATTTAAATTACTTACAGATAAATAAATGTGAAAACCCCATGCATATTATTACTGACCTCTAACAGTCTAAGTCTAACTTTTTTAGGGACTACTATTTGAAGGTCCTTATTCCCCCGAAATTCGGAGTCCTTATTCCCCCGAAATTCGGAGTCCTTTCATCTCAATTCTAACCCACAAAGTACACTCAACAGCGGCAGAAGCAGTGACAAGAGTAACCCTACACATTCCTGTCGCGCCGTCTGGTCGGGCTATGACAAGAGTTGTACTAGGCCTACTAGTAGTCTAGGTCTAGTCTACGTTGTGGGCACAAGAAGAGGAACTATGTTTTTACATAAATTATTAAATAATATGTAAGTTGTTCATAGTTGACTCGTCTAAGTTAGAAGAGAGAGTGTTGCAGCTGGCAGCAGGCCGAAGAAGTACGGTATGTACGGTTATTAAAATTATTTGGCCCCCAGGGCGCTGGACCGACGCTTGCCTCGTTTCGGTACCTCAACTTCCCTGAGATATGGGCTCGGCAGCCATGTCCATCAGTGCTTACATGCGTCGTAAACAGCATACAAATTTTAGGTAGCTGCTTTTCTCGTTGGTATTTTTTTTCTTCAATATATAGATGTATTAGATCTATAATATTTTCAAAATTTCCCCTCTCTTCTAGGATTCTTTGCCATGCTGGATAAATGGATTTTATTTATATTAATTAATAGGCCGATATATTTTGCATCTCAGTTTTTGCACTCTACTATTATCCAAAGCTCACCCAATACTAAGCTGAGTTGAGATGACAGCAAATTTATTTAAGGTTTTTGCTCAAATTTATGATTAAGGATCAAAGAATTCTTCATTATTCAATTTGTAAGGACTGAAAGTGAGGTTTTGGGTATCATTTACCTTGTTCACATAACAATAAGTGTTTAAATTCTTTTATAGCTGCAATGTATTTTACTTCCCATTATTCAAACATAATACCTAGGGATACCTAGGGAAGATACTGAACGCAGGCACTACGCCTCTATATTCAGTTCCAAGTTCTTTTTCCTCTTCAAGATGGCTGGATCATTTCCTGGTGCAGGCGATTCGTAATCGTACTTAATGGGCTCATTTTTCCAGCACCTATCCAAAGCTACTTCAAAACTGTGCACACTTGGGGCAGTAATGGTGTCGTTGGAAAGATTATTCCATGGTTTACGTATTCGTACATAGAAAGAATTTTTGTATCTCTGAGTTTTGGTCCTAGGAATAAACAATTTTCTACTATGTCCTCTTGTCTGATCTCTGGATTGTAATTCAAGATTTGGGGTTACATCAGAATCGTATTTATTAAAAATCTTGTATGTTTCAATCATATCGCCTCGAGCCCTCCTGTAAGCTAAGGTAGGGATATTCAACTTCCTCAATCTTTGTGCATAAGGCAGCCCCTTTAACTCTGGGACTAATCTAGTTGCTCTTCTTTGGACATTTTCCAAAGCATGTATATGTTTCTTAAGGTGGGGGCTCCACACAGCATGAGCGTACTCTATTTGGGGACGAACAAGCGATTTGTACAAGAGAGAAAAATTATCCTTATCTAAATAAACAAAGGTTCGTCTGATTAAATTCATTAGTCTGTTTGCCTTATTGATCTTTGTATGTAAATGTTCTTCAAAGTTTAGCTTATCATCAATCACCACTCCCAAATCTCTCTCAGATGACACTTGCTTGAGGGCACTTTGCGAATTATCACTGGTCATATTATACACATATGGACTTGCCAGGGCAGACTTGGGGTTACCAATGGTGAGAACACTACATTTCTTAGGGTTGAATCTAAGCAGCCATTTGTCAGACCAGCATTTGAGCCTATCAAGATCCCTCTGAAGGGCAATACAATCATTCTCATCAGTTATAGACTTGAAAATCTTTGTGTCATCAGCAAATAGATATACACTACTCTCAGAAATCGTGTCAGGTAGATCATTTATATACAACACAAACAACACAGGCCCAAGAACACTACCATGTGGAATTCCACTTGCAACAAGACCCCAACTGGAATATTCTCCATTCACACATACACGCTGTCTTCTCCCAACTAGAAATGCTTCAATCCAATTAACCACCAACTCACTTATGCCATAGCTTCTAATCTTGGCAAGCAGCCGACGGTGGGGCACCTTATCGAAGGCCTTCATGAAATCTAAATAAATCACATCAATAGAAACATTTTCCTCCAGAGTGCTAGACCATTCATCAACTACGTTTATCAGCTGGAGCATTGTTGAACGACCAGGCAAGAAACCATACTGCTTGACACTAAACAATTTGTTTATAGTCATATGATCCAGAATCTCATCACGAATTATTGATTCCAAAAGCTTACACACTATACATGTAAGACTAATAGGTCTATAGTTCGATGGCAGCGATCTATCACCTTTCTTGAAAACAGCACTAACATTCGCTGATTTCCAGTCTGATGGAACTTCACCTCTCCGCAAAGAAGTTTGGAAAATGACACTCAAAGGACCAGCTATGACTGGAGCGATCTCACGCAGCACCCGAGGGTGAAACTCATCTGGTCCCGGGGACTTCGAAATGTCAAGTTTGGAAAGCAGAGACAGGACTTTGTCTTCATTAATTTCAATATCACAAAAATCTTCAAAAATATTATGCTGAGGGGGACTGGGAATATTACCAACAGGCTCATTCGTGTAAACAGTAGAAAAATAATCAAGTAGGATATCAGCTTTTTCATTATCAGTCTCGGTAAGTTCAGAAGAAGATGAAAGAGACTTCACAAGAGGTGCCACTCCAGACTTGATTTTAGTCTTTGTCCTGGCATACTTCCAAAAATTTTTCGGATTTATTTTCACAGCTTTTGCAATATTACTTTCATAGTTTTTCTGAAGCCGCCTAGTGGCAGCTTTGACCCGATTACGGAGTCTGTTGTACTCTTTTTTCTTGCTTTCTGTTTTATCCCTAAGATAATGATCCCAACTCCTGTGCTTTCTCTTAATAAGCTTAAATGTGTCACTATCAACAGGGAAATCACCTTTATTCCCCCATGCCTGCCCTCTAGAAATTATCCTAGATGGAATAAACTTCTCCTGAGCAGATTTAACTTCATATTTGAAGATGCTCCATTGACGTTCAACGTCATCTTCTACTGGCGCAAACAGAGTTGGCCAATCTAACGAATACAAGGTTTCTCTCATTTCAGTAAAATTAGCTTTATCATATAAATATACCTTTTTTTTTGCTATTAGAGGGGTCACAGTAACAATTCAGATGAAATATCAAAACAGCATGGTCACTCAGTCCTATTGGGCTACAGTACTGAACATTTGAAATATGGTCTTCATTGTTAGTAAATATTAAATCAAGTATATTGGGTTTACAACCAAATCTAAACCTTGTCGGTTTATTGACATGTTGAACTAGAAAAGCATCACGAATACATTCAATAAATTTGAATTCACCACTATCTTCACTTTTGGGAGTTGTCCAAGAAGTCCAACAAATGTCTGGATAATTAAAGTCACCCATCAGCAAGACATGACTGTGCTTCATTTTTGAAATGCTTGCAATAGATTGCAATAAATTTACGTTGTTGGCTTTGCTTCCACTTTCACTTCTATAAAAACAACCTATCAATAGCTTGTCATTGCCTCTCAATTTCATCTCAATCCAAATAACCTCATCAAATTGAACAGGGATCAAGGTTGCACTGACCACGTTGGTACTTAGTGACTCATGCACAAAAATGATAATCCCTCTTTTTCAGTTAACCCATTGCCTTCTGGAATCAGGTGGGTCCTGTATCAAGTTTTGAGCAAACTTTACGGAATAAGAGAATTCAGCAGTCAACAGCTACATGTTAATACTTTGAAAGTTATTGTGAGATCTACTTTAGATGATCATGATTATGTTGTACTATTTGTTTCAGAATATTCATATTGATAAGTTAAGAATGTATTTTAAAATGTCATAAATCACAAGTAAGCTGGCTACTGATGTCAAGAATGTAAGAAAGTTTGTAACATGTTTCTAGCTTTTGTCCCCCCCCCTCCCCCTTATTTTTTTTGCATAGCTCATTTTCTAATTGAAACTTATTTTACTATCTTTTCATAGGATTTTTCAAGCTGTCTCTTGGAAGCTGTTCTGCAAGCAGTATACCATCTCATGAGAAACGCAGTGCTATCAACCCTCGATCTTTCCCACAATGCACGCACTGTAATGTCAAAGAAATTGCCTTGGAAAATTTACTGGTAAGAATTGTTTTTGAAAACAGACTTTTAAAGAAAATTAGAACTTGTCATGCAGGTTCCTTTTTTTTAACTTTTACCTTGTCTTGTTTCTTTTATTTTGATTGAATTTAGTTGTTCAAAAAGATAGTCGTATAATTTGCAGAGAAATGACATGAACACAACAGATATCAGAGGGACGACACCTTTCATTCAAATAAAATGCTTAATTTTGATTTAATCTGTCAAAACATATTTTTATAAATGAATAGATTTTCATTGATTTTAATTGCAATTGCACAAAATTATTTTGAATGTATTGCATTCAGGCTGAGCGAAGCAAAGAAATTCTGGATCTTATCTCTTAATCAGTTTTTATTCTTTGTCAAACATCTATCCAGTAAAGTGTATTCAAGTACAGTATAATGCTGATAATTTGTTTGCTGTTTGATTTAAGCAGGGAAATGTAATTAACTCTTAGTTACACTTCCCTGATTTAAGCCAGTGAGAATGAGTTTGATTGTAGAGTAATCAAGGGTGTTACTAAACTGATGGATTTAGTTAATGTACCCTTTGTTTCTTTTTGTTATTAGCCCTGTATTACTTATCATTGTACCTCTCATGTTTTATTAATGAAGCTGTAAACATCAGATGAAATCTACCAGATGACCATCCTATAGAAGCTATAAATGCCTCACACAACCAAATATCCACCTTGCCAGAGAGTTTCTATGAACTGTCATCCCTCAGAATTTTAGATTTGAGTGACAATGAAATCACAGGTATGTTCTCTTATTTCTCACTCATATGTCTGAATAAATATGAAATGTGAATACATGAATAATAAGGAATGAATTCAGCTTGTGCTGGACTTTGCTGCATTTCTGTCTTGTATCGAGCAAAACAAAATTCCCTATTTATTGCCTGTAATTATGATTTTTGGAATCCAGCTGCCAGCCCTTCCCAGGTAAATTACATCCAGGGTTATAACATTATTTAGTCCAAAAGGGGGCTGCAGGAAAAAAAATCCTCAAAAAGCCCTTTTATGTCTTTGTTTTTCTCTAAGGGTGGGGAGGGGGGGGGGGGGGGGGGGTTGGCCTCTTCAGTTTTCACTTCACCCCATGAATCTGCCTGCATGTATGTTTGAGTAATACTGGCATCCATAATTTCATGATTCACAAATTAAAATCCATATTTGAATATTAATAAGAACAAATGAAATGACAATACATTTGGTTTATCTATCAATGAAAAATTAAATACCGTACATGAATTTCAAGCAAATGTGTTGATAAATAAGAACAGCTATTTTGATCCCTCGATTTACTTGCAGATCTGGATGCAAGCAACTCTTTGGCATGTCTGTCATTGAAGAAATCAACTTGGAGCACAATCCCATACCTGGTGATACCTACTCAGAACTTTTACAACATCAAACCATTAATATCTGAGCCGTCTCCTTCAGATCATATGGATTGAAGGTGGTATTTTCTTTGTTCAATCCCCCCCCCCCCAATCACCCCCACACACAGACCCTAATTTGACACTTAATCAGAAAATCATTGTCTTGAGAGAAGCCTAATTGGTAGTCTTACAGTGCAGACACTCTTTTACAACTGACCAGGGTTTCTGCATGCAAACTATCAGTATAGGGCCATTCACAAACGGGGCAATGTTGATTTTCGAAAATCGGTACTAGTTTTTGAGACATTATTCAAAGCTTTTTATGTATGTGGACATGAAATCTCTGAAAATAGTGAGATTCTAGTTGTTATTCAAATTGTCATTACTAACTTTACAGTTAAATTACTTTGCAGGCACAAAACTTTGTCAATTAGCATAATTCAATATCCAGATTTGACCCCTGATAGTTCATAAGGCTTTCCTATACTAAAGGTTTTTTTTGACACAGACAGTGACATAGCCAGCATATGGTGAAGCCTATACCCCCTGGCTCCAACTATTTGGAGACGATTCCACTGTCCTGATCAACAGCCTCCAAACCAAATTTGATGGACCCTGGTTTAAAACTGAATCCCGTCTTTCAGATGGCATTTCTGTGCCCTAAAGTAAATAATCATGTCTGATTAATATGTGTCTGTAAAAACCCACTTGTAAACATTGGTGCAATCATAGCTAACAGAAGCAGTGGCAGATTTAGGGGGGGGGGGCACATCCGGCCCGTACCCCCACCCTTTTTGGAAGAAAAATGTGCATTGTGCCTCCCTTTTTAGAACGGAAACCTTTCTATTATATGATAATTGTATTGTTTGTTATACAGTATACTATATATTGATGATTCAAGCAAAATTTGCATTTGAAAAATGTAGTTACTTGAAAATTGGGAGATGAAACGTTTTTATTTTCAACAAATCATGTGAACTACTGAGAATTCATGAAATAAATGTACAATCAGGAACAACATCTAATAGCACAACTCTCTGTCTCAGCTAGTTGTGATTCAAATGAAAAAAACAAACAACACCTAGTCCATGCATGAGCAGGGGAAAACAAAATTGCCTTATCAAAATGATTGTCTTTCAATTACATGTATTTTTCTTTTGTTGGGGGGGGGGGGGTAAACTATGGTTTGTTTCATTACATGTTACAGGTTTTTAATAATTACTGAATTTCTTTTCTGTTTGTATTGCTGAAAGAAGAAAAAAATATTCTAGTGTGCTTGCACTTCCTTCATACAATCTTGTATTATATGACTGGAAGGCATTCTATGCACTGCATTTTGTTTAGCCTCTGCTATAAAAAGAAAGTGCGAATTGTAATTTTTACATTTATCAGACAAGTATAATAATGATTAACAATTATTAACAATCTTGTGAAATGAAATTTAAATTTGGGTTTATTGGAATCACTCTGCCAAAATACAAGATTTGTATTTCATATTTAATAATAGGATAACTATTATGTATGTATAAAGTTATAAACTGTACTTCGAAAAAACATGTTTATAGACTTGATAAATAATTGTCGATTTTTTTTTTTCATTCATTATCAGAATATTTATATAAATAAGGATTCACAACTTCAACAAACAACTGAATATTTTTATACAACTTGTTAAATGTCATCAATTTCCAATTTGGTTTCTAGCTGAAAGAAAAAACACAAAACCCACTCAACATTATTCACCCGCTTGTACCTTATTTGGGTTATTTAGAGTTTCGCTCTAATAGAAGACCTCAAAAAAGTGCTTTCCAAATGTCAACATAAGATATGATTGCTTATATCATGTTTGTGCAGAAATGTAATTTGATATTTTCGAATCATTGATAATGAAAAAGGCGAGAATGAAAAAAGTGAGAGAGGGGGAAAAGGATACAGAAACATATGAAGGAATTTTATTTAATACTGGATCTACGATTATATATGGTGTGTTCTCATGAAAGTGAATATACATGTTATGTAAATGTTGATCAAGAAATGATATTATATTTGTATAGCTAATTTGTGTTAAGATACTATTTAAGATCATGATGTGCATAAAACAAGTAAAAAATGGTTGACAATGACAAATATTGAAATGCTCCACCAGATAGACAATATGTAACTATACATATACATGTAATTTGTATACTAATGTTTGTTATAATATTGGTAATGTTTTTTGAGGTATTGATTTGCTATTAAGCAGATATTCCACTAAATGCAATGCACATGGTTTTTAAAATGTATACATACACAGAGGTGGGGTTGTGTTTTCATTTCAGGAAAATGGACCTTGTGTGTTTACTGGAACTATGCTTGACTCACTGTAAGCACATTCTCTCTCTCTCTCTCTCCCTTTCCCTCTTTCTTTCTCTCTTTTCTTTTCTTTTATCAAAATCATTTCATTTGTATTTCCCATAAAATAGAGTAACTTTTCTTTAACATGCAGCTTTCATCTTGCTATTGTAAGGGATATTCAGCACGTCTCCAATAAAGATGCATAATACCTATGTCACTAACAGCTCGGTGTTTCACTCAGTCCTATGTGAATATTTACTGAGAGGGGATGTGAGAGAGTTCCAGAGAGAGAGAGAGAGAGGGGGGGGGGGGAGGGGGTGGAGATAATTATAGTTCTAATAGTCATTGAGAAATATTAAGAGAGCAATAGCGGGGGACAGGAGAGAGAAAGTGATGTGGAGATTCGAGAAAAGATAAGAGAAGCAAAGAAAGAATGATATACATAGAGAACGGGGGAGGGGCAAAGATCAGGGCACATCCAAACAGAAGACAAATAAAAAATAAAAATAAGATGAATGCTCGGAAACCATTACACTATTAAACCCATACTTCTGATGAAATAACGCCCAGAGCGATTGTCACCGAAGCAAATGCCGGACCACCGCTTAATTAAAACAATGAACTGATTCTATTATAATTCATATCATTGGCGGATCGGGGGGGGGGGGGGAACTTCCTGCCCGTGCCCCCCCCCCCCCCCCTTTTGGAAGAAAAGTATGCATTTTGACCATAGACGATCCGCCATTTTCTTACTGAGCGAATTTTGAAGGATTGGCGATAATTTGTCGCCCCCCCCCCCTCCACTGAGCAACTTTTCGAGAAGCTGGCGAGAACCCCAAAAATAGGGTCTACTTTTTGACAAACTTTCATTTGCGTGCCCCCTCTTTTTACTCAATCCTGGATCCGCCCCTGATTCATATTATCAATATTTCATTCTGCCAAGAAAAAACCAACAAATCGGTGAATCCAAAATAAACAGAGTTCAAGAGATGTCAAATGGATGTCGGGGAAAATATAACTCGATTAACTAAATAACTATAACCCGAAGTTCATCTTTTCTTTTCCAATCCATCTAACTTTACATAGAATAAAAATCTCTCCCCTAAATGTTGTTTACCTCATTTATAATTATAAGTCTCTATAATAATTTCAATTACTACATAGGTTACACATTCGTTACACATGCGTTTCATGTCATTTTTATTTAAAAAACATAATTACCTTTCAAGTTTTAGGAATTTTGTTTACGTGTGTCAGTCAATACCACTACAAATCGCGTTATCAGTAATAAAGTACGCATGCGCGAAATGCTAAAATCGCACAGTGTGAGACATGAATCGCAGATCCTGTGGTAGCAAGCGATGGCCTGCGATATCGCTTTGCATCGCATCGCATCGCATCGCAAGTGATCGCTTGAAAAATCGCACAGTGTGAGGCGGGCTTTACGTGTAGGCGCCTAGCCTACGTTCATGTATGTATTGTTTAATTCTCAACATATTCACCCCACCTGTGCAATGTGACACGTAAAAAATTGGATTGAGCAGTCAGTTTCAAAATCAAGTTTTGCATTAATTTATTGCATGTGCGTAGATCTAATTTAGTAATTAGCTCTTTTGGTGACACCCTCCTTTTCCGACCAAAATTGACACTGCCACTGGCATTACTCTGAAAATAGGTCTAGGCCTAGGCTATGCGTATATTGACAATTGCCCATCGTAATGTTCTCCGCAAATGAACTTTACAACAATATGCAGAATCAAGACACAGACTCTAGGCTAGGTCTAACAACGTTTGAGTCTTACTGTTCACGTTAGAAATTAAATTTCCTTGCATGCACACTGTAATTAGCACTTGCAACCTGCTCCTGTAACGCACATTGCCCTGAGTTAGAAGAACTGCAAGAGTCTTCAGGACTGAAAGAAGCAGACTACTACTAACGTTCCAATACTACTAACGTTAGTACCAAGAAAACAAATTATTTTGGTGACCTTTTAGCTGATTAAAACAAAGTGCGTAACTAGTTATTGTAGGTAGATCTAAAATCATCTAGATGTAGATCTACCCCCATCATCAATCATTTACTGATTAGATCTAGGTCTTTATTAACTCATCATGCTCATTGACCTTAAAATAACATTCACTTAATCTAAACTTTACTGAAATTGAAAATTGTAACATAATTGGTTTAGTTAGAGTAGATCTAACAGTTAGAGTAGTTAGAGTCTTGGCTAGACATAGCTGCAAATTTGATGATATCACACCATCACATTCCGATTCCATTTTGAAGTTGGGTCTACCACACGTCTATTATTAGGCCAGCATTTTGAGGGATACGTGGAGGCAATTCTAACTCTTATATTAAGATCTAACTTAGATCGATAATAGATTCAGTGCAAAAACGTAGGCTAGGCGCCTACACGTTGAACACATACGATCATAATATGTGTACGTGCGTGCAGGCCAGGGACTTTTTTTCGCCTATACCGGCGACCGTGCTGTCATGAAGACCAATCGGAACCGTTTCCCGACCCTGCGTCATGAATATTCATGAAAAAATGCGAAATCTGCCTAGGCTTGGTTACAAAAAAAAAAGACGCGCCCGGGCCCTACACAGTAAGTCCATGTTTATTAATTACAATCTCTTTCCCTAAGTGACCCTCCACCACAAAACGACAAATAAGTCGAACATTTAGGTTTTTAAAATTTTAACACAGTCTGAAAGCTTAGATTCTAAGCTTTAAATTGATATATAACTTTTCTTGTATGGACAAAGCAAACCCTTGTAAATTACAATGAGAATGTCAACGTGTCAGACTAATGACCAAAACAATAGAGAAAATGGGCTCTTAAAAGAAGAGTGACCATTTAAGAGTGCTTAATCTGTATCCTATTGTTCGTCGCACAAAAGGTTGAGTCAAAATTCCCTAGCATACACAGTGAAGTACTTATTAGATTGGGCTGAAACTTTTCACACCTTTAGAATAGATATATTTCTTTCTTTCTTTTGATTTTGATTATCAGACAGTGCATAATTTTTAAGCTATACTAGAAAAGCGATGTGAAGTACAATCCCAGCAAGTTGACACACAAAGTTTGAATTTCCAGGAAAACATGGTCATTTTGAATGAGTGTAAAAACATATTTCAACATGGTATTTTAACCTGAAATTTTGTCAGATGGTAGATTAATAAATGAACTTTCAGAAAATAGCAAAAAGTTGTGCGTGATGTTCAATAGGACTGTATTGTGCTGTACTTTTCAAGTACAAAACTTATACATTCCTTTCGTATATGTAAACCGTGCAGCTATCTACCGTATTTTGACAAATAAAGTGATGAAAATATTTGATACATTTCCATACAGGTTGCACTTACTTATCGCAGACGAATTCACGACAAAGAAACCCAATTGCAGGAGAAACTGGAAAGAATGTCAATTTTAAATTTTTATTCATCTAAGAGAATTATTTTACAAATGTACTTATGCGTTGAATGGTTTTGTTAAAAAAAAACTTGACTTCATCTTAAAGAATGCTGGTCTCTAAAATTGAGAAAGAAAATATCATACTTCTTTTTAGTTAAGTACTCCATTGAATCCCGAACACCTCACCTTAATCTGACTCAACAAGTCCTGTTAAAAGATGAAATAAAACGTCTACCAAATGTCTACATATAGCTGAAAAATAATCATGATTATTCAAAACAACACTTTACAATGCATGCAGATTCGAGAAGAAAAAAAAAAAGTCGCAAGAAAAGACAGAAACTGCTTAGTGCACAGTGTGGCAAACTTTGGCTTTTACTTGACACCTGTCAAGATAGGAACTTAAAACAATCATGTTCACTGATTGAAATCATTGTCTTACCTTGATTTTATGATATGATGTATATCATAATCCCTTTTAACATATAAAAATATGATTTAATTTCCCAATATTAGTTTACACAAATAAAACAGGAAATATTATGAACGGTATAAGTGCAAGTTTATATTGTATTGTATACAGGGGGACTTACCACTTTTAAGTACATCTTTGTATTTGATGCAGAATTGTTACGATGGAGAACAAACTTTATGTCACGATGGTGAATTTGCTGACGATTATTATGCCACAACTTATATCAAAATTTAAAAAGAAATAGGAGCGAGGATTCATCGCCCTGATCGAGAAGACGAAGCAACGTGCCAGGAAATCTCTGTCAGGAGATAAAAGATAACTAGGCTAGTCCACGCGTCAAACCAGCTCTGGTTGTTTTTATCTTTATCATTGTTATTATTATTGTTTTGTCGGTGATTTTTACCGACAACTGTTATAAGCTACTGAAATCCTTGCGTCTGATTGGCTGAGAGCAAATTTGTCATTAAAAATCACTGACAAAACGCTTGATGAAACGCTCCCCTGGTCATCTGCTTTTTATATTAATAGCCAATAAATCACTTCTGGGGAATATGGATTTTATTTCAAACGTCACAAGTATAATTGCTGACCTAATCTCTTTACTTGTCACGTTTTCTTTCCTTCTCCCATTTCATTTTCCCTCTACACTCCTTCTCTTTTTTCTTTCTTCTCCGATTCCTTCTTGTCTACATCTCATTTGTTTGTAATCATGTCTTTTCAAAGTTGTAATTATTCTATGACTCAATTATAGATTAATGTAGCGTAGTTTTTTGGAGGTACTCATTTTTTTGAAGGTTCGTTTTTCCGAAGGTTCATATATAGTTCCGAAGGTTTGTAATTCCAAAACGCAAATCTCCAATAGCAGACGGTTCTTAATTCCGAAAGTGAAACAGTGTTCATATTTCCAAACATTTAATGCATTATTCGGTAGGTTTGTTATTCCAATGGTTCGTAATTACGAAAATGCAATAGAGCCCTGCATATTTTATTTTTTTTAAATTATGAACCCTATTGCATTTTTGGAATTACAAATCGTCAGACTAACGAACCTTCAGAAAACCAACGTGTAACAGCTTCTGGACATATTCAAAGCAACTGTTTTAGAGAAGCAATTATACCTAATATCTTAACTTACGCATCATTATAGTCAAGTTACTGATGTTCAATTATTATTTGCAGAGATATAATGAAAAACATCATTCTCATCAGAAATGTATTTATGTTATTCACTATGTCTTCATATGGTTTTTGAAACTGATAAATAAACGAATCTGAATCTGCAATATCAGGTTTCTAGGTATCTGGAACGACTAATCTGATCACAAAACAGAATTTCATCGGCAACAATTAACCTAAATAATATATTTACCAAGAGAGAAAAGTAGAAAGTGTATTTTCGTGACATGCACTTATTTTTTTTTCTTCTGTAAGTGGTATTTTATAGTTTATTTTAGTTTATTGTTTCCCATAGTGATAAAGCAAAGTGTGGGAGATTTATTTATTTGCTTGCATAGGTATAGCAAGAGCTGTGGTACTGTTAGTGTGTGGAGGCACTGTGGTATATAGGTGAAGACTCTCATATGAAATGTCATGATTTCGATCCTTCCTCGGTGCTTTCAGCCTTTGACAAGATGTTTCACCCATAATTGTCTCTATCGACCCGGGTGTAAACAGGTGTAATTGTTAGTATAAGGCCCTCATAATATGTATAACGCTTGAATAAGAAGTAAAATTAGAAAACTACGAATAAATGATGATTTTTTTTTTCAGCTCAGCCTTCTGTTTCATGCTCAAGTTACAAATATACAAATTCCCATTGAATGAAACTAAATGCACAAATATTGTCACAGATATTTAATAGTAAATGAATTTGAATATTTAACAAGATTTTAGAAGAGAAAAAGGTTCAAAATATTTTCATATACTTGCAATAATTAAGACAGTTCATTAGATTTATAAAGTCCACGTTCCTCTAAAATCTGCAGGTATATATGAAAATAATTCAACAGCAATCAACACACAAGTTTTAAAATCATAATTATGTGTACAATCATGAAATTACGTGAGCATCTATTAACAACATAGGCATATTTACAATAGTGGCTGTTCCAAATTCACCCGTATCACCCCAATTTTGAGAAATCTGCATTGGCTACCTGTTCGCCAAAAAATAACTTTAAAAATCTTGCTTATTGTATATAAGGCGCTTCATGGTCAAGCTCCTATGTACATCAGAGAATTTCTGAATCTCAAAGTCAAGTTCCCAAGATATTCTGCTTCTTCAAATTCCATTCGTAAAAACAAAAGTAACACTGGGTGATCGTTCATTTGCTTGTGCAGCCCCTAAACTCTGGAATAACTTGCCATTGGAAGTCAGGAAATCCCCATCTGTGAATATGTTTAAATCGAAACTCAAAGCATATTTATTCAATTAATAACAAGCATACCAGGAGCTCATGCAGCGCAGTAGAATATATACAAATTGTTGGATAGTTACTGCGCTTTGTAAATGTACTAGCAGTAATTTCCCCTGGCACCATGGTGGGGGGGGGGGGAGGGTCTTCTCCTATGTACAGCCCAAGTACCATTCACACTGAAAGGCAATTAGTTTGTTGATGAAACATATATGAATAATTGATTCTGGGGGGCACATCCGGCCCGTGCGCCCCCCCCCCCCCCACCTCCCCCGCTTCGGAAGAAAAGTATGCATTGTGCCCCCCCCCCCTCCCCTTTTAGAACGATTTTTTTTTCGTTTTTCTTTTTTTTTCAGGGAATTATGGAGGAAAACTGGATCCCCAATACCCCCCCCCCCCCCCCCCCACCCACTCGATATCGAAGGCGAAATAGCGCCGTTCCCGATGTCCAATGTGACTGAAATTCAGGTGCTAGTTGTACTTTAGTTCTAGATTCAGGCGGGATGTTCATTAGAACCGGCAATTTCTGAATGTTGAACAATTTTAAGCTTAGATCTAACGTTACATGTACAGCCATGTCATGTAGATGTATTCACTGGACGTGGATGGGAAACACACTGACTGAAGTGTAGATCTACTGTATACGCAGTGCGACGGTTAATTTCAGCCTTACGTGTATTATAGACGGTGCCCGGTGCAAGCTCAGCGTAACGTGAAGCTATCTATGCCTATGTAATTTCGCTGACCCGAAAAAGGTCGAAAGGACTGGGAACTTCGAAGCTTTACTCGGGGCCTGCCAAAGAAAGATTGAGTTGAAACAAACAAACGGACGAACAGACAGATATTAGCCAAATTATAGTAAGGATTATTATTATTATTATTATATTGACAAGAGAGACTTGATGGCTGTTTCATAAGCTCTGAATATAATTAAACAAACGACCTGCAAACTTCTCATCTCATGAAATCATATTGGCGCAAGAAAACCCACTGTTCACTTTTCAATCTTGCCTGCCTAACTCGAAAAGCCCATGCAATGGTTCAATAACGAGAACCTAAAAAAACTGAGGAAGAAGAGCACGTAGGTTTTGATAAGTAACAAAGTTATTGACAGAGACCTGTCTTTTATAATGAATCTCCATTCTAGCTTTGCTCCTGTGTACAAGTAGGTAAGGAATGTCGAGTACGGAGGAAGCCAAGATTGTGTCGTCATCACATGGAAAAATCATGGTGTAAAGTGGCATTAACACTTTAGATACGCACATCCAGAAAATAATAGCTATTTAGACTGAGATGACACGGTAACATGTCGTTTTTCCAAGGTTCATAACTCCGAAGGTTCGTTTTTCCGAAAGATCGTTACTCCGACATTTCGTAATTCGGAAAATGAAAAAAGGTTCATAATTTCGAAAATGAAATAGGGTTCATATATCGAAGGTCCGTAATTCCGAAAAGCTATGTAGGGCTGTATTTCGGGTTTTTCCGAATTAGGAACCTTCGGAAATATGAACCTTCAGAAAAACGACCGACCCCCCCCCCCCCCCCCCCCCCCCCCCCCCGATGAGACAAGCATGACAGTTCTCAAACACGCAGCCTAAACTTAACGCAAGGAAATTTTGAGAAGGCCAATGTCTAAGTTTCGGGCTGAACTGAATTAGTAGAATACCCAGCAATGACCCTATATCTGGGCCCCGTTTCATAAAACTTGTTATTAATGCAATTGAGAAGTTCAAAAAAGAGCTTGCCGCCTCATGCTTGGCTCGTCTTTCTCTTCCTATGCAGATGCCCTGAAATGTTGTAACCTCCAATCTCTTTGTGAGCGCCTTGTGACACTTTGTCTTAAAGGGAAATCCAACCTTGATAGCAAGTTGCTTTGAAAGAAAGAGGAAAAATAAGAGAAGCAGATTGATGAAAGTTTGAACGAAATCGGACAAGCAATAAGAAAGTTATGATTTTTGAAAGTTGTAATCACTGTACATATAGGACTTTCAAATTGGCCGAATAGGTAATGTCACTGTGATGTAGCTGTGGACAACTCCCCCGTTCGCTCCAACACACAAAATGACTAAAATGTCAATTTTTTCAGAATGAATTACTCAGTAGGATCTTTTTCTTTCATGAGGACCTATAACAATATGCTATCTCCAATATATTTTGAGCCCTGCCCTGAGGGTAAAAGCGCCTCGAAGAAAACCGCAAATTAATGATATTTTTGTGTACGACAAACGGGAGAGTTGTCCACAAAAATGTCACAATCGACTCACCAAATGCCAATTTGAGATTCGCATAGATGTAGTGATCTTATTTTTCAAACATTCGTAACTTTCTTAGTCCTTGTCCGGTTTCTTTCAAACTTTCACCATCCTGTTTTCTTATTTTCTGCTTTCACAAAAATCATCTTATTACCAACTATTGAATATTGGATTGCCCTTTAAATTTGCTAAGGGTATTGCTGTGTCTAACTCCAGATTTCACATCTGGCTGCCATCATCACGACAACCAAACCAAGACCCAAATTTGAGAAATAGCCATAAGATGAGAGAAGTAAAATGTAGAACAGAAAGGCATAAAAACAGCTCACTGCCTTACATTGTGCGACTGTTATATAATCAGTGATTTATGTACAGTGGCCAGTGATTTGTGTAGGCCTTCAATATTACACACTGTATGTTTCTTACAGAGCTTCCTCATTATTTTATTTGATTTGATTTGATTTGATTTGAATTTATTCAGACATTATAAAAACATGTCTCGGGAAAACAAAAAAGGTTTGACCAACCCATACAAGTCTGTTTCCCGGATATAAACAACAAGTAGGTTCAATATCACAAACATATTGCACAAAGTATTATTTAAAAGATGTTAACGATAGACAATAATGATGATTGCAAGTAAAATCACTGTAGTATTGCAGAGTACAAAATTAATTAGTTGAGGTATAGCATCTGTGAAATTAACTATGTGGGTTGAGATGGTTATTTAACGCTTTTTTAAACATGCTAAGAGTTTTCATAGTGACTACATTCTTCGGAAGTTTGTTCCAATCATTCATGGTTTTAGGATAATATGAGTTCATATTATAATCTGTTCTTGCGAAGGGTACATGCATCTTTAAGTTATGATCGTTTCTTCCAATTCTGTTCGCAGGTGTGCACCTGTCTTTATGTCCTATAACTATTAAACCATTAACAAGCTTATAATAAAACACCAGTCGGAGGTACTTTCGTCTATTCTCTAATGTATTCATACTTAACTTTTGTAATAAAGTATCATAACTAGTGCTCCAGTCTTTGCACATCATTCTTAAATAGCGCTTTTGAATTCGTTCAACCTGTTGTTTTTGTGAATTTCTATATGGATCCCATGCTATACAACAATAATCCAAACGTGAGCGTACTAAAGATTCATAAAGATTTGTTAAAACAGATTTTGGACAGTCAATAAAGTTCCTCCGTATAATACCAACAAGTCTATTGCACTTCACATGTAATTCAGAACAATGATCATTCCAATTTAAAGTATTGTTGATCATAAGACCTAAATATTTCTCTGACATTGTATTTTGTAGCTCCTGACCACCAATAGTATATGCGTAAGTTATATCATGAAGCTTCCGAGACATCGTCATGATCTTGCATTTAGATAAATTAAAATCAAGCATCCAAGTCTTAGACTACTGATTTAAAACTTCCAGATCATTTTGTAAAATTTTACAATCAGCTAAAGTAGAAATACGACGATATAAAATACAATCATCAGCATATAATCTAATGGTAGAGGCGATGTTATTAGATATACCATTAATAAAACATAGAAATAACGCCGGACCCAAAATTGTACCTTGAGCAACACCAGATTTAACATCAATCCGGATTAAGATTACAGTAGGATACTTTGTTACTTTTTGTCTGTAATTTTTACAGTGCAATATTGTTCCATAAATATGCTCCCTCCTCTACTATGAGATCAACTGGGATATCGTTTCCACTGTTACTCACATAACGCCCAGTCTCTTTTTTCAATTATTGTTTACAACAGGTAAATGTAGCCGTGTTGATTTCTCTTTTTATTCACCATCAATAATCACGTTAAATTAATTTTTTGTGTGATTATGTACTATTTGAAATATCGAACAACAACAAAAATCATATCACCAAAGTCATACATTACTATGTACTTTGAATAGAACGAGATTTTAGATAAAGTTTTCGTTTATTTCAAATTACGTTCATTGTCATAATTTTATTCTCTTCACTTTTTTGTTATACTTCCTAAATTGTATGATGCCTGGTTACTCTCTTTCATAATGATAATAACAGCAATAACATGAATAATAATATAAAATTTAATCATAATAAATATAACAGTAACAAATTTAATGATAATAATGATAATAATAAATAAAATAATGGTGATGATGTAAAAAAAAAAAATGGTAATAATAGCAATAATAGTAATAATAATAAGTCTTCATGATCACTTTTATCACAATTAATAATATTGACACTAATATTGGTATTGTTATTGCCATTAATAACAATAATGAAAAAAGTAATATTAGTAAAAATAATAATAATGATAATAATGATAATTATTATAACAATAATAATAACAATGATAATAATGATAATAACAAATAATAATAATAATGACAATAACAATAACAATAATAACAATAGTAAGAATAATAATAACAATAATAATAATGATGATAATGATAATAAATATTGATATTAGTGATAACAATAGTAAAAATACAAGACAACAAATGTAACTATGGTGCAATGATATATTATGTCTCTGTGTTTTACATGCTATCTCCATATGTTTTTAAAATATTATACATATGTTCGTTTTTATGTTTTAATTTTTTTCGAATCTTGTATAAATATCTACATGTGTTTTATTGTACATCACACTCAATTCAGCCTTCGGGGAGCCATGTGCTTATTTAAATAAACCGTTATCAAATCAATTCAATTCAATGTCAAGTTACAATGATTGTTATAAGCTACTGAAATCCTTTCAGCTGATTGAGAGCAAATTTGTCGTAGAAATGGGGCAGTTGTTATTGATAACAAGTTTTATGAAATAGGGCCCAGGTGTTCCTATTCCTAAACTATTTTTCGGGGGGGGGTCCCTATCGCCCCCCCCCCATCCCCTCCTCCGTACATGCATAAAGCTGCTTATCTATTTCCTGTTACTTTAAAATGATTAATGATGCTATGTTTAAAGGTCCACTGCAACCCAAATGCAAGTTGAATTCTGTTGATGTGCAGGGATGCATACATCTCATATTTTCTTATTCAAATATCTAAATATGTTTCAAAGCTTTTCAAAGAGTTTTTGAAATTATTTTCTCAAACATGCTAAGCTCCACCCTAAAAAAATGTTCCAGATCTCATTCCTGCAGTGACATCATCTGTCAATCATTAGTGAGCTAAGGAGAGACATTGGTATGTATGTAGGAGAGATGAACATCTGTTCTAATAGACCATACAATGAATACGTAGTAGTTGCTATGTCAGACATCCTGTAATATCACCAGGAAAAGAATGGTAATGAGGAGGTATTGTTCGAAAACATGCAATTCTATTGTGAGCATGTGCTGATCAATCTGGGGGAAGTTGCATTCCACTGTCTATTGTAAAATGTTAGTGTAGCTGACTGATGATTGACAGATGATGTCATTGCAGGAATGAGATCTGGAGCTTTTCTTTAAGGGTGTGGCTTAGGAGTTTGGAAAAAAATATTTCAAAAATGTTTAAAAATCTATGAAACATAATTATTTAGATGTTTGAAAAACAAAATATTAGTTGTATAAATCCCTGCACATCAACAGCAAAGAACTTGCATTTGGGTTGCATTTGGTTGCAGGGACCCTTCAAATGAGTTCAAATACGAAGATGTTAGGAGGATTTAATACAAGATGATTGCCAACATCCCATTCTAAGTTGATAGATACACTAGGTTCCTTAAATATATCCAAGGTCTGGAGATTGACTGTGATCATGTTCGTGATGGATTCAAACAGTCTGTGTCTTAACACTACATAGAGAATCGACCTCTCGATGGCAAAAGAGATTGGTGTGTAACTTTCTCGGTCCATAAATGAGAAGTTAGAACGATTCAGGCCATCTGAGTCCGAGTACTGAATGGAATGGTGTACACTTTTAAGCCAGTAAAGACGATGTCCTGTGTATACAATAAAATATATGAAATGTTGTTGTTTTCCCCGATGCGTGTTTTAATTTAAATATTGCTTCGCATCAGTTAATCCACGCGTGTAACGCTTTTCTGCAATTTAGAATGGCAATTTTTGTACATCCGGAGTACCTCTGTAGAAAAACTTTATCACTTTTAACGACACTCTCTATATTGGAGTTGAAGATTTCATGGGTGTACCAGTGCTGTTGGCTAAAGTTCAGCGAGGCCCAATAGGCCACAAAATTCAGTCCCATGAACGGTTCAAAAAAGTTTCTAGAAGGCTCGAGACAAGGAAATCTTCTGTCTAATGAACGTTTAGTTCTCCTTGACTTTCTGACTCCTGCACCTTTGGTCTTTTTAATTTTTAGGACATATCATTATATGTGGACCTCCATTCCCAGAATACGTTTTCTGAAGATTTTAGGTTCTTTGGGCTATTTTAAGCAGTTTGAGGAACAAACTTAGCAATTTAAGAGTGGAAATTTGAAAAAGTAATCACTCCATTAAGATATTATTATTTTCATGCAATTGTTTAATTTCAGGGGAGATGTTCAATTTAGAGAGGAACTACATGTACGTGTAGACAGTGTCTTGTCATAATGTTTGAAGTTTGCAAAGTTCGATATCATACTGGAATGTCTTGACTTTAATCAAATAAATATGACTTGCCAATTTGATCGAAATATAGGAATTTAGGCGCTGTGTTTGCAGCAAAGGTGATAGACCGAGAAATGTTCCCATTGAGGTTGTACCGAACAATCTTGTCCTGTCCTCCAAGATAAGCGATTCTGTTGAGGAAATGAAGGAAAATCGTGACATTTTCCAAGCCGGCTACAACCGCAAAAAAATGTTTTCTCCTATCCCATTCCTCCTCAACTCCCACTGACAGGGAATGGATATAGGGATGGGGTACCTAAAGTCATGTAGGTCTACTTGGAAAAGCCTTATTCCTCATTCTTCCAACCCTGGATCTGCCCCTGCTGATGAAATTCACTGCTAAATGTATAACGAGTTCCATAAACACAAACAAACCAAAAACAACAACAGCAAAAAGTGCTATGAAGGAGACTTCAGCCAAATTTCTTGATCACGTTGATAATGACTATTTATTTACATACCTATCGCCACTATCCATAGCAAATGAAATCCAGCTATTGGTTGGATCGGTGGCTACAGTAGAGGGAGAGCTTCCGTATAGACAGGCCTTCTTGAGGTACTTTTCGCTTCCACTTTCGGAGAGCCAATATATCGTTTCTTCCACCACATGGATAAAGGGAGCTCCTATGAAGTAAGTGGAGCAGAGGGACATGAAAGGACAAAGAGAGCAAATGGAAAAAAGAGAGGAGACAAACCATTTTTAAAAAATTGATTCGTAATAAAAGGACGGATACAGATTGACAGTAGGAGGAGAGCCTGACTTCGGGAATCTCGCCGGCCCTTTCAGACTCACTCAGTGGAATAGCATTTTTTTAAATCCCGAAATCATATTTTTTCTCTCTTCTTTTTCTTCTTCTTCTTCTTCTTCTTCTTCTTCTTCCTCTTCTACTCCTTCATCTTCTGTTCATTCTCCTTTAGTCTTCCTTCCCCTTGTTTAATGTTTACTTTTTTGCTCAAATTTTTTTCATCGATATTCTTTGAATCAATGGTAACGACCAAATAATATAAAGGGTTCTAAGAGAGCAATTTGTGAGGCCATTAGCTTACTTTCTGATGTCATGATTACTTCCACCCGGGTCACGTCATCAATATCGCTTCGCATTACCCTCGATCGAGACGGTTCCGTCCAGTATACCTTCCGTTCAATTGAGTCGACAGAGAAGGCAGTCGGAACACCATCGTAGGTATGATTTTTGTAATAAGTGTCTTCAGGCGTCTTCCCAGGTTTCAGTTTGCTGGTAAAAATAGTGTTGGTCGAGGCTCTGAAGACATATGTTCCAGAGGCTACGGAGTGATAAAAGAAAGATTGCTTAATAATAAGACATCTTCATTCACATCTTGGCATCTCTCTCTCTCTCCCTCTTTCTCTCTTTCTTTCTAATTACGTCTTCCTTTTCTAATTTTTTCTCTACCTCTTTCTCTTTTTCTTTCTTTATCTATCTATCTATTCAATGGATATGCAAAACCAGCAACATTACGTACCTGGTCGAATGCATCGCGAGTACCTGATGATACCCTGGAGTTTGCAGGTCCCGAGCTTAGGAGCTGCTATGAAGGAAACTTGTGTTCCTTTGAGTTCTGCACAAAGCTGCTCAGAGCACATCCCGTTGAATCCTAAAAGTAAAATGTATATCAAATCATATTTTCCTTTCATTTTCCTATTTTAAAGAATGGTCAAACTGATTACGAGCAATGCTTACCTTAGCTCCACTGTATCATAAAGGTAACTTGTAATGGATTGTTCATAACTGACAGACCAGTTTACAAATGTATTTCAATTTATGCACGCTTCTCTCCAGAATCCTTTGCTATGCATAACTGCATAATGGCATCTCTACAGGTGGAATCCATTTTGCATACATTAGTTGTTGCTATGTCGGGAAAGCCTCTGGCAAGCTTTTGAGTCGTCAAGAGAAACTTTTGCTTCAAAAGTATGCATAATATTAGTTGACAGGTCTACTGGCGGTGCTTCGGCAATGCTCCGGCGACAATTGCTGCCGACTTTCTTTCGTCAAAGTTATAGGGTTAGTGTTAGAGTTGCAATTGGGTGTCAGGTTAGGTTTAGGGTAAGGGTTATGTTTAGTGTTTGGTTCATAATTGAAGTTGGGAATTCGGTTTAGTATAGGATATTGATTGAGGAGCAATTGTCGTCGGATCATGTGTCATACAACCAAATTGGCACACAGGCCCGGGCCCTACACATTAAGTCCATGTTTATTAATTACAATATCTTTCCCTAAGTGACCCTCCACCACAAAACGACCAATAAGTCGAACATTTAGGTTTTTTAAATTTTAACACAGTTTGAAAGCTTAGATTCTAAGCTTTAAACTGTTATATAACCCTTGTAAATTACAATGAGAATGTCAACGTGTCAGACTAATGACCAAAACAATAGAGAAAAGGGGCTCTTAAAAGAAGAGTGACCATTTAAGAGTGCTTAATCTGTATCCTATTGTTCGTCGCACAAAAGGTTGAGTCAAAACTCCCTAGCATACACAGTGAAGTACTTATTAGATTGGGTTGAAACTTTTCATACCTTTAGAATAGATATATTTCTTTCTTTCTTTTGATTTTGAATATCAGACAGTGCATAATTTTTAGGCTATACTAAAAAAGCGATGTGAAGTACAATCCCAGCAAGTTGACACACAAAGTTTGAATTTCCAGGAAAACATGGTCATTTTGAATGAGTGTAAGAACATATTTCAACATGGTATTTTAACCTGAAATTTTGTCAGATGGTAGATTAATAAATGAACTTTCAGAAAATACCAACAAGTTAAACTCTTCTATCTACCGAATGTCCATTCGGGGAATTGTGCGTAATGTTCAATAGGACTGTATGGTGCTGTACTTTTCAAGTACAAAACTTATACCATTCCTTTCGTATATGTAAACCGTGCAGCTATCTACCGTATTTTGACAAATAAAGTGATGAAAATATTTGATACATTTCCATACAGATTGCACTTACTTATCGCAGACGAATTCACGACAAAGAAACCCAATTGCAGGAGAAACTGGAAAGAATGACAATTTTAATTTTTTTTATTCATCTAAGAGAATTATTTTACAAATGTACTTATGCGTTGAATGGTTTTGTTAAAAAAAAAACTTGACTTCATCTTAAAGAATGCTGGTCTCTAAAATTGAGACAGAAAATATCATACTTATTTTTAGTTAAGTACTCCATTGAATCCCGAACACCTCACCTTAATCTGACTCAACAAGTCCTGTTAAAAGATGAAATTAAACGTCTACCAAATGTCTACATATAGCTGAAAAATAATCATGATTATTCAAAACAACACTTTACAATGCATGCAGATTCGAGAAGAAAAAAAAGTCGCAAGAAAAGACAAAAACTGCTTAGTGCACAGTGTCGCAAACTTTGGCTTTTACCTGACACCTGTCAAGATAGGAACTTAAAACAATCATGTTCACTGTTTGAAATCATTGTCTTACCTTGATTTTATGATATGATGTATATCATAATCCCTTTTAACATACAAAAATATGATTTAATTTCCCAATATTAGTTTACACAAATAAAACAGGAAATATTATGAACGGTATAAGTGCAAGTTTATATTGTATTGTATACAGGGGGACTTACCACTTTTAAGTACATATTTGTATTTGATGCAGAATTGTTACGATGGAGAACACACTTTATGTCAAGATGATGAATTTGCTGACGATAATTATGCCACAACTTATATCAAAATTTAAAAAGAAATAGGAGCTAGGATTCATCGCCCTGATTGAGTAGACGAAGGAACGTGCCAGGAAATCTCTGTCAGGAGATAAAAGAAATTTCTCAAGATAACTAGGCTAGTCCACGCGTCAAACCAGCTCTGGTGAGTGTTTCATCAAACGTTTTGTCGGTGATTTTTACCGACAACTGTTATAAGCTACTGAAATCCTTGCATCTGATTGGCTGAGAGCAAATTTGTCCTTAAAAATCACTGACAAAACACTTGATGAAACGCTCCCCTGGTCATCTGCTTTTTATATTAATAGCCAATAAATCACTTCTGGGGAATATGGATTTTATTTCAAACGTCACAAGTATAATTGCTGACCTAATCTCTTTACTTGTCACGTTTTCTTTCCTTCCCCCATTTCATTTTTCCTCTACACTCCTTCTCTTTTTTCTTTCTTCTCCGATTCCTTCTTGTCTACATCTCATTTGTTTGTAATCATGTCTTATCAAAGTTATAAATATTCTATGACTCAATCATAGATTAATGTAACGTAGTTTTTTTGGAGGTACTCACTTTTTTTGAAGGTTCGTTTTTCTGAAGGTTCATAATTCCGTAACGCAAATCTCCAATAGCAGACGGTTCTTAATTCCGAAAGTGAAATAATGTTCATATTTCCGAACATTTGATGCATTACTTCGTAGGTTTGTTATTCCTATGGTTCGTAATTCCGAAAATGCAATAGATCCCTGCATGTGTTTTTTTTTTAATTATGAACCCTATTGCAATTTCGGAATTACAAACCTTCAGAAAACCGATGTGTAACAGCTTCTGGACATTTATTATTCAAAGTCAACTGTTTAGAATTTTCTCCTGTTTTAGAGAAACAATTATACCTAACGTCTTAACTTGCGCATCATTATAGTGAAGTTAGTGATGTTCAATTATTATTTGCAGAGATTTAATGAAAAACATCATTCTCATCAGAAATGTATTTATGTTATTCACTATGTCTTCATATGGTTTTTGAAACTGATAAATAAACGAATCTGAATCTGCAATATCAGGTTTCTAGGTATCTGGAACGACTAATCTGATTTCAAAACAGAATTTCATCGGCAACAATTAACCTAAATAATATATTTACCAAGAGAGAAAAGTAGAAAGTGTATTTTCGTGACATGCACTTATTTTTTTTTCTTCTGTAAGTGGTATTTTATAGTTTATTTTAGTTTATTGTTTCCCATAAAGCAAAGTGTGGGAGATTTATTTATTTGCTTGCATAGGAATAGCAAGAGCTGTGATACTGTTAGTAAGTGGAAGCATTGTGGTATATAGGTGAAGACTCTCATATGCAATGTCATGGGTTCGATCCTTCCTCGGTGCTTTCAGCCTTGGACAAGATGTTTCACCCATAATTGTCTCTCTCGACCCGGGTGTAAAAAGTTTGGTACCTGGCAATGCTGGGGTTAGTGTAAGGCCCTCAGAATATTATAACGCTTGAATAAGAAGTAAAATTAGAAAACTACGAATAAATGACGCTTTTATTCAGCTCAGGCTTCTGTTTCATGCTCAAGTTACAAATATACAAATTCCCATTGAATCAAACTAAATGCACTTCAAGTATTGTCACAGTTATTTAATAGTAAATGAATTTAAATATTTAACAAGATTTTAGAAGAGAAAAAAGTTCAAAATATTTTCATATACTTACAATAATTAAGACAGTTCATTAGATTTATAAAGTCTATGTTCCTCTAAAATCTGCAGGTATATGTGAAAATAATTCAACAGCAATCAACACACAAGTTTTAAAATCACAATTACGTGTAACATCATAATATTACGTGAGCATTTATTAACAACATAGGCATATTTACAATATTGACAAGAGAGACTTGATGGCTGTTTCATAAGCTCTGAATATAATATAACAAACAACCTGCAAACTTCTCATGTCATGAAATCATCTTGGCACAAGAAAACCCTCTGTTCACTTTTCATTCTTGCCTGCCTAACTCGAAAAGCCCATGGAATCAATGGTTCAATAACGAGAACCTAAAAAAAACTGAGGAAGAAGAGCACGTAGGTTTTGATAAGTAACAAAGTTACTGACAGAGGTCTTTTATAATGAATCTCCATTCTAGCTTTGCACCTGTGTACAAGTAGGTAAGGAATGTCATATCTTAAAAAGCGAGTACGGAGGAATCCAAGATTGTGTCGTCATAACATGGAAAAATCATAGCGTAAAGTGGCATTAACTCTTTAGATACGCACATCCAGAAAATAATAGCTATGTAGACTGAGATGACACGGTAACATGTCGTTTTTCCAAGATTCATAATTCCGAAGGTTCGTTTTTCCGAAGGATCGTTACTCCGACATTTCGTAATTCCGAAAATAAAAAAGGGTTCATAATTCCGAAAATGAAATTGGATTTGTAATTCCGAAAATGAAATACGGTTCATATGTCGAAGGTCCGTAATTCCGAAAAGTTAAGTAGGGCTGTATTTCGGGGTTTTTTTCGGAATTACGAACATTCGGAAATATGAACCTTCGGAAAAACGACTCCCCCCGATAAGACAAGCATGACAGTTCTCAAACACGCAGCCTCATGCTTGAGCTTGCCGCCTCATGCTTGGCTCATCTTACTCTTCCTATGCAGATGCCCTGAAATGTTGTAACCTCCAATCTCTTCGTGAGCGCCTTGTGACACTTTGTCTTAAAGGGAAATCCAACCTTGATAGCAAGTTGTTTTGAAAGAAAGAGGAAAAATAAGAGAAGCAGATTGATGAAAGTTTGAACGAAATCGGACAAGCAATAAGAAAGTTACGATTTTTGAAAGTTGTAATCACTGTACATATAGGACTTTCAAATTGGCCGAATAGGTAATGTCACTGTGATTAAGCTGTGGACAACCCCCCCCCCCCCCCCCCCCCCGTTCGCTCCAACACACAAAATGACTAAAATGTCACTTTTTCAGAATGAATTACTCAGTAGGATCTTTTTCTTTCATGAGGACCTATAACAATATGCTATCTCCAATATATTTTGAGCCCTGCCCTGAGGGTAAAAGCGCCTCGAAGAAAACCGCAAATTAATGATATTTTTGTGTACGACAAACGGGAGAGTTGTCCACATAAGTGTCACAATCGACTCACCAAATTGCCAATTTGAGATCTTATTTTTCAAACATCCGTAACTTTCTTAGTCCTTGTCTTTCAAACTTTTCACCATCCTGTTTTGTTATTTCTGCTTTCACACAAATCATCTTATTATCAAGATTGGATTGCCCTTTAAATTTACTAAGGGTATTGCTGTGTCTAACTCCAGATTTCACATCTGGCTGCCATCATCACCAAACCAAGGCCCAAATTTGAGAAATAGCCATAAGCTGAGAGAAGTAAAATGTAGAACAGAAAGGCATAAAAACAGCTCACTGCCTTACATCGTGCGACTGTTAAATAATCAGTGATTTATGTTTCTTACAGAGCATCCTCATTATTTTATCTCACAACATCAAGCACTGGCACACCAGACGAGTGAGGGAGGCCATCGAGATTCAACGCCACGACACAGTACCACAGGACACAGGACTTCATCTCAACATCCGCACTCACGTCCACTCAACTCTTGATATTTCTCAACTCTTGGTCACTCTGTTAAGTTGTGTCAGAAAGACTATTTTGCATTGTATCTTGTCATTTTTAATTCAATATTCCATAACATCAATAGATAACGGCTTATGTTCTCCCATAATACACCATTTTCATTACGCAAAATACAATATGCACACTCACACACACACACACACACACACACACGCACACACACTCCTGCGCAGTAATTCGCAGATTTCTTTTCTCTTCTCTTGTTTTTGTTTGTTTTTATAGTAAGATGTTACCTCCATGTTATTTCTTTGAGGCTGTCATCCTCGTCAAGCTTTGCTTATGATGGCAGTAACTACATTTTTTCAACTTGCTTTTTTGCATAATACTTACAAATTACTAGTATACATTACTTATATTTCTATTTTTATATAATACTTAAAACTCTATATGTATATTATGTAATTCATATTATGTTTATATGTATGTATTATTTTGTAGTATCTGTTTATATGTTATATCTTGCCTTTGTTATATACATGGAAAAATGTAGAAATAAAATCAAATCAAATCAAATCAAATTGATATCATTAAATTTGTTTCTGTTATGATTAAATTTTATATTATTTTTGATGTTATTGCTGTTATTATCATTATGAAAGAGAGTAACCAGGCATCATACAATTTAGGAAGTATAATAAAAAAAGTGAAGAGAATAAAATTATGACAATGAACGTAATTTGAAATAAATGAAAGCTTTTTCTAAAATCCCGTTCTATTCAAAGTACATAGTAATGTATGACTTTGGTGATATGATTGTTTTTGTTTGCATATGTCACATAGGCCTAGTACATAAATCACACACAAATTTAAATTAACGTGATTATTGATGATGAAGAGGTTATCAGCCTAGCTAATGAACGAAGCCAAGTAAAACAAGCTAAATTACACGATCCATCTAAGAAAAGTAGATACAACTTCTTAAATCGTGAAATAAAGAGGAAGTCAAAAGGCTGTAAAGACACATGGCTTAAAAACTTGTGTACTAAAGTGGATGAGGCACACCAGGCAGCAGAATCAAAGGAGGTTTATTCAACAATAAAGACTATCACAAGGAAAGCATCCACCAAAATGCAGACAATAAAAGATAGAAATGGGGAAATCTTGTCAGAACTCAAAGATGTGAAAACAAGATAGAAAGAAAACTTTGAGGAACTCTACAACAAAAGAAATTCATTTGATGAGGAAACAGCAAGCAGTATCCCCCAAATGCATAATTCAGAACAGGAACCTGACATCATGAGGGACGAAATCGAGAGTGCTATAAAGAAACTAGCAAATGGAAAGGCTCCCGGATTTGACGGCATTTCAGCTGAAGAAATTAAAGCCTCTGGAGATACTGGTATAGACATCCTACATCAGCTATGCCAAAAAATATGGCATAATGAATCCTTTCCAGATGATTGGGGATAGGCAATAATAACCCCCATATACAAGAAAAAAGATAAACTTGACTGTGGCAATTATAGAGGAATTAGCCTCCTCAGCCATGCTGGCAAAATATTAGCCCTCATCATCCAGAGACGTACACTCAACAGAACAGAACAAGTTTTATCGGAATCTCAGGCAGGTTTTCGTCCAGGGAGATCAACAATAGACCAACTCTTTACTCTACGGCAAATCATTGAGAAATATACTGAACTACAGAAGAAACGTCGCACATGTATGTGTTTGAAACTGTTCATTTACAATGAAACATATTCTTTATTCAAGAGTGAAAACTGAGATAATTTTTTGCTTTGTTTTGATTAACAAGTACAGATGTGCAATAACGAAAAGGCCTTTGACTCAATCTGGCAGGAGGCTCTGTGGAAAGCCCTCAACTTCTTTGGATTTCCTCGAAAAAACTTTTGAAAGCACTTTACCAGAAATCTCAAAGTGCAGTAAGAGTAAATGGTGAACTTACAGACTGGTTCAAGACAACAGTAGGCGTAAGACAATGATGTGTAATCTTACCGCAACTATTCAACATTCGATGATTTTTGAAAGTTTGCATGGTGGATCTTATAACGTGGAGAAGGTTTACGGTTCACCATGTGTGTTGGTAGGAGGAAAGGGAAAAGGAAATTAGAAATGGATAGACGAGAAAGGATGACAAGAGAGAAAAGAAGAAATAATCTTTCGTGACAATGGGTGAAGTCCTGAAAAGGACTGTAGACCAGATGAGATGAGATGAGAAGACTTGGTTGATGATCGATGGATGAGCAGCGATGGATTGAGTAGCGAAGGTTTGAGTAGATGAGGCTTGAGTAGGAGGTTACTCGACGTTTCGGACAGGTTGACTGTCCGTCATCAGGAGTGAAGTGTGCTAGACGAGCGGCGGCCGACTACCAACGCCATCCCACCCAATCCTCAGGCCGACGTACCCCCGACACCACAGCTCGCCATCCCACCTACACAAACCCGGTACAATCTCCGCCCTCGACCAGCAAACACACAAAGGACTTCACGCCGCCAGCCCCCCGCTACCAATCCATCCGACGTCCGCACTCACGTCCACTCAACTCTTGGACATAATAGCGCCACCACCCGACAGCAACCCTGTATTTTGCATACAACATTTTTTTAGGGATGCTTTAAAAGAAAAGAGAGACACACAATGTCTTATTTGATTTGGTAAGGTATTCCAAACGTCTGGTCCGTGATGTCTTATTGATTTTTGAGCTTTTATTATTTTGGGATTTTCTAAATGATAATCTATAGATCGACGGGTCGGATATGTATGAATGTTAGAGTTTAACTGAAATATATTGCGAAATAAAGAAGGAAGATGATTATAGGAATATTTATACATAAAAATGCATGTCTGCAAAGTATGAATATCTTGTATTTTCAAAGTTTTTAAACGATGAAATACAGGATCCGTGTGTGACAAATAACTTGAGTTTGTAATAATGCGAATCGCTCGCTTCTGAAGCAAAAACAACAAATTAATTCTTATATTACTACAATTGCCCCATACAATATTACAATATAACACATGTGATAAAACCAACGAATTATACAGTATAACCATGGACCTCTATGTAAGAAAATCTTTTAACTTATATAGAATTCCAATATTCCTAGACATTGATGTATGTATATTAAGTATATGATCATTAAAAGTTAAATGAGAATCAATTGTGACCCCTAAAAATTTTGTAGATTGTTTCTCAATGAGCGGCAAACCGTCAATCTCAACATTACAATTTATATGTCCATGCGCATTACTATTTGTAAAATAAATAAAGTTCGTTTTCTCTATATTTAATGACAATTTATTGTATTTAAAGCACTGAGAAATCTTCGATAGTTCACTGTTTAACTGCGTTATGAGAGTATCAATGTTCTTATGGGAGCAGCAAATGCTGGTATCATCTGCAAATATAATAAAGTTTAAAAGTGGAGAAGATCTAATAATGTCATTTATATACATAATAAATAATAAAGGATGATAATAACATTTGTATCAATAATGATAATAATAATAAATAAAATAATGGTGATGATGTAATAAAACAGTAATAGTAATAATAGCAATAATAGTAATAATCCACACGAATATTAAGAAAATATACATACAGTTTTTGTATATATTTTACAATTACGAAATCCACTCAAACAGACATAAATGAGTTATAAACTAACTCAAAGCTCAAATGACAGGACCGTACGTAACCCAAAGAAAAAAGTTAAATCCTACTACTAGTACTACTACGAAATCACTGGCACTGCGCTGGCATGGCACTGCACACAGGCACTGTACTACCGTACTCACTACCGTACTCACAACCACACAGCCCATTCACAACACACGCGAACACTCACGAGTGCGATAGACTCACTCACCTCGAAGAAACTCACCAGATTTTCACCGAAAACAATTAAAATCACGTACTACACGTCCACCAGGATAAAATAAATCACAAAAATTTCCACAACAAAGTGGAAAAAACCGAGAAAAATAAACAGAAATGCACAGAAGATAAGAAATAGAGGAGAAATTAGACGTACTAGGGTAGCCTGAATCTAACTGAAGTTGTAGATAAAAAAAAGTATCGCGATAGCCGCTATCGATTTCGCATTCAAGCGCGCGAAAAATCCCTTATTGCTGGGATACATTGGCGGGGAACAATAGATATGAATATTCATTGCAGGCTCGTACGGATTTGAAGTGAAATGGCCAATAATGGGTCTTCTAAAATTCATAAACCTGAAATAGATTTTTGGTGAGACGAAGTAATGAGTGTTTTGATTGGCCAAAATATTTCCGCATCGGCAGGCGAAGTTTGGCGGCATCAAACTTTCTAGTTTCTTTCCTGTCACTATCCGAACTGAAGTTCCTATACTTTACTACAGGGTCAAAACTTCAAGGTCACACAGAATTTGCAGGGGTCAACCAATCATCACAAAAATCTAATTGATTCTTTCCTGCCACTTTCCGAACATTCCCTGAAAATTTGGTGCAAATCCGTTCACCCGTTCTCTCGTTATCTTGTACACAAACAAACGAACAAACAAACAAACATACGGAGCCCGTTACATAACCCTGCCGATTTCATCGGCATGGGTAATGATAATAATGATAATAACAACAATAAATAAATAATAATGACAATAACAATAATAACAATACTAAGAATAATAACAATAATAATAATAATAATTATGATAATGATAATAAATGTTGATATTAGTGATAACAATAGTAAAAATACAAGACAACAAATGTAACTGTGGTGCAATGATATATTATGTATCTGTGTTTTACATGCTATCTCCATATGTTTTTAAAATATTATATATATATGTTAGTTTTTATGTTTTAATTTTTTTTTCGAATCTTGTTAAAATATCTACATGTGTTTAATTGTACATCACACTCAATTCAGCCTTCGGGCTGCCATGTGCTGATTTAAATAAACCATTATCAATTCTATTCAATTCAGTGTCAAGTTACAATGATTGTTATAAGCTACTGAAATCCTTTCAGCTTATTGTCTGAGAGCAAATTTGTCGTAGAAATGGGGCACTTGTTATTGATAACAAGTTTTATGAAACAGGGCCCAGGTGTTCCTATTTCTAAACTAATTTTCGGGGGTCCCTATCGAGCCCCCCCCCCCCCCCCCCCCATCCCCTCCCCCGTACATGCATAAAGCTGCTTATCTATTTCCTGTTACTTTAAAATGATTAATGATGCTATTTTTAAAGGTCCACTGCAACCAAATGCAAGTTGAGTTCTGTTGATGTGCAGGGATGCATAAAACTCATATTTTCTTATTCAATCATCTAAATATGTTTCAAAGCTTTTTAAAAAGTTTTTGAAATTATTTTCTCAAACACGCTAAACTCCACACTAAAAAATGTTCGATCTCATTCCTGCAGTGACATCATCTGTCAATCATTAGTGAGCTAAGGAGAGACATTGGTTTGTATGTAGGAGAGATGAACATCTGTTTTAATAGACCATACAATGAATACATAGTAGTAGCTATGTCAGACATGCTGTAACATCACCAGGAAAAGAATGGTAACGAGGAGGTATTGTTCGAAAACATGCAATTCTATTGTGAGCATGTGCTGATCGATCTGGGGGAAGTTGCATTCCACTGTCTATTGTAAAATGTCAGTGTTGCTGACTGATGGTTGGCAGATGATGTCATTGCAGGGATGAGATCTGGAGCTCTCTTTTAAGGGTGGGGCTTAGGAATTTGGAAAAGAAATATTTAAAAAATGTTTTAAAATCTATGAAACATATTTAGATGTTTGAAAAACAAAATATTAGTTGTATGAATCCTTGCACATCAACAGCAAAAACAGCATTTGGGTTGCATTTGGTTGCAGCCGGTTGCAGGGGCCCTTTAAATTAGTTCGAATACGAAGATGTTAGGAGGATGAAGTGCAATATGATTGCCAACATCACATTCTATTCTGATAGATACACTAGATTCCTGAAATATCTCCAAGGTCTGGAGATTGACTGTGATCATGTGCGTGATGGATTCAAATATTGTGTGTCTTAACACCACGTAGAGAATCGACCTCTCAATGGCAAAAGAGATTGGTGTGTAACTTTCTCGGTCCATAAATGAGAAGTTAGACCGATTCAGGCCATCTGAGTCCGAGTATTGAATGGAATGGTGTACACTGTTAAGCCAGTAAAGACGACGTCCTGTGTATACAATAAAATATATGAAATGTTGTTGTTTTCCCGATGCGTGTTTTATTTTAAATATTGCTTCGCATCAGTTAATCCACGCGTGTAACTCTTTTCTGCAATTTGGAATGGCAATTTTTGTACATCCGGAGTACCTCTGGAGAAAAACTTTATCACTTTTAACGACACTCTCTATTGGGGTTGAAGATTTCATGGGTGTACCAGTGCTGCTGGCCAAAAATCAGCGAGGCCCAATAGGCCACAAAATTCGGTCCCATGAACGGTTCAAAAAAGTTTCTAGAAGACTCGAGACAAGGAAATCTTCTGTCTAATGAACGTTTAGTTCTCCTTGACTTTCTGACTCCTACACCTTAGGTCTTGTGAACTTTTAGGACGTATCATTATATGTGGACCTCCATTCCCAGAATACATTTTCTGAAGATTTTAGGTTCTTCGGGGCTATTTTGAGCAGTATGATGAACAAATTTAGCAATTGAATCATATCGGAATGTCTTGACTTTAATCAAATAAATATGACTTGCCAATTTGATCGAAATGTAGGAATTTAGCCTCTGTGTTTGCAGCAACGGTGCTAGTCCGAGAAATATTCCCATTGAGGTTGTACCGAATAATCTTGTCCTGTCCTCCAAGATAAGCGATTCTGTTGAGGGTATGAAGGAAGATCGTGACATTTTGCAAGCCGGCTACAACCGAAGAGAAAGTTTACTCCTATCCCATTCCTCCTCTGAGAGGGAATGTATATAAGGTCGATGGGGTACCTAAAGTCATGTAGGTCTATTGGAAAAACCTTATTTCTCATTCTTCCAAACCTGGATCTGCCCCTGCTGATGAAATTCACTGCTAAAGGTATAAGGAGTTCCATAAACACAAACAAACCAAAAACAACAACAACAACAAAAAGTGCTATGAAGGAGACTTCAGCCAAATTTCTTGATCACGCTGATAATGACTAGTCATTTACATACCTGTCGCGACTATCCATAGCAAATGAAATCCAGCTATTGGTTGTATCGGTGGCTAGAGTAGAGGGAGAGCTTCCGTCTAGACAGGCCTTCTTGAGGTACTTTTCGGTTCCACTTTCGGAGAGCCAATATATCGTTTCTTCCACCACATGGATAAAGGGAGATCCTATGAAGTAAGTGGAGCAGAGGGACAGGAAAGGACAAAGAGAGCAAATGGAAAAAAGAGAGGAGACAAACGATTTTAAAAAATAGATTCGTGATAAAAGGACGGATACAGATTGACAGTAGAGCCTGGCTTCGGGAATCTCGCCGGCCGTTTCAGACTCACTCAGTGGAATAGCATTTTTATAAATCCCGAAATCATGTTTTTTCTCTCTTTTTTCTCTTCTTCCTCTTCTACTCCTTCATCTTCTGTTCATTCTCCTTTAGTCTTCCTTCCCCTTGTTTAATGTTTACTTTTTTGCTCAAATTTTTGTCATCGATATTCTTTGAATCAATGGTAACGACCAAATAACATAAAGGGTTCGAAGAGAGCAATTTGTGAGGCCATTAGCTTACTTTCTGATGTCATGATTACTTCCATCCGGGTCACGTCATCAATATCGCTTCGCATTACCCTCGATCGAGACGGTTCCGTCCAGTATACCTTCCGTTCAATTGAGTCGACAGAGAAGGCAGTCGGAACACCATCGTAGGTATGATTTTTGTAATAAGTGTCTTCAGGCGTCTTCCCAGGTTTCAGTTTGCTGGTAAAAATAGTGTTGGTCGAGGCTCTGAAGACATATGTTCCAGAGGCTACGGAGTGATAAAAGAAAGATAACGTAATAATACGACATCTTCATTTACATCTTGGCATCTCTCTCTCTCTCCCTCTTACTCTCTTTCTTTCTAATTACGTCTTCCTTTCTTAATTTTTCTCTACCTCTTTCTCTTTTTCTTTCTTTATCTATCTATCTATTCAATGGATATGCAAAACCAGCTTGGTTTTAAAACCAGCAACATTTTGTACCTGGTCGAATGCATCGTGAATACCTGATGATACCCTGGAGTTTGCAGGCCCCGGGCTTTATAGGAGCTGGTATGAAGGAAACTTGTGTTCCTTTGAGTTCGGCACAAAGCTGCTCAGAGCACATCCCATTGGATCCTGAAAGTAAAATGCATATCAAATCATATTTTCCTTTCACTTTCCTATTTAAAAAGAAAAGGTTCAAATGATTACAAGCAATGCTTAGTTTAGCTCCACTGTATCATAAAGGTAACTTGTAAAGGATTGTTCATGACTAATAAGACAAAAGTTATGCATGTTTCTCTTCAGAATCCCTTGCTATGCATAATGGCATCTCTTCAGATGGAATCCATTTTGTATACATTAGTTGTTGCTATGTCGGGCAAGCCTCTGGCAAGCTTTTGAGTCATTAAGAGAAACTTTTGTTTTAAAAGTATGCATAAAATTACTAAACATGTCTATTGGCGGTGCTCCAGCAATGCTCCGGCGATAATTGCTCCCGTCTATCTTTCGTCAAAGTTATAGGGTTAGTGTTAGTGTTGGAATTGGGTTTCAGGTTAAGTTTAGGGTTAGGGTTATGTTTAGTGTTTGGTTCATAATTGAAGTTGGGAATTCGGTTTAGTATAGTATATTAATTGAGGAGCAATTGTCGTCGGATCATGTGTCATACAACCAAATTGGCAGACAGGCCCGGACCCTACTAATTAAGTCCATGTTTATCTATTTATTACAATCAAGGAAAAGCAATGACAATGCTTTTTTCTGTTGATGTGGGGGTTTTGTTGTTGTTGTTGTTTTTCTCCTATTTTTTTCTTTGAAAGCGCAGTTCAATCTGAGACTCTTCTATCTACCGAATGTCCTTTCGGGAAATCGGGGGTGATGTTCAATATAACTGTATTGTGCAGCTGTACTTTTCGATCATGTCATCGATATTAAATGGCCTTAAAAGAGAAGGTTGAGTACTGGGAAAGGTGAAAAATATTTTATGAGCTCTCTCACTCCTTTTATGTCAGGAAGAATATCATAATTGAAATGTCTCCTGAAAAGTATTGCTCTTTAAATGCCCTCGTATTCGAAATACAAGAAACTCTCTCACTCCTTTTATGTCAGGAAGAATATCATAATTGAAATGTCTCCTGAAAAGTATTGCTTTTTAAATGCCCTCGTATTCGAAATACAAGAAACAGCTGAACTGTTCGGTCAGAACATTCATGCCACATTTTTATGCGCAGTGTTTTTCCACGAGATTTGGTCAATTTCTCATCATTTTGATGCTTTAAAAATCTCACAATATACAACAATTCTGATGGAGACATGATCAACCTTTCCCTATTGCTTCCAGACAATTTCTTTCAAAATGGAATCGCATGACCAGATCTCAAACTTATGTTTAAGTTTCTTGAAAATAATTTGATTGGTGATTTTAATTCTTCCTTCCTGACATAAATGATTCCTTTACGGAATTATAAATCAGACACATAATTCGTTCTGACTCCGGCCTTTACCAAATCCTCTGTACAAAGGGAGTTCAAAAATGAATAATGTAAACAAGGCGATAAAGAGTAAAGCTTTAATCTTTAAAATATCAGCGAATTTATTTAAAATCATATGGGTATACGTATTTTTCCGTGACAGATCAAAGAAAAATGCCAATTTTGACACAGTCTTTAAGTAGTATATTGCTCTTACGTGCGTGAGACGAGATGAGGACAAGTAAGCCCAGCTGCAGTAGACACTGTAAACAAATTATCGTTTCAAAATAACGATTATTTTCCTAAATGTTTAGCGTATTACCACCTATATTCGTATGTTTTATCAAATAAAGGAGAAAGATGTTTTCAGGCATGAGGCTGCTTTTCAGCATGTCCATACTTACAAAAAGATATGCAATAAAAAGTCTTGTATATATAAATTTCCATATTACACAAAGTTGCATGTTGTACCTTGAAAAAAAGAGGGAGGAAAAGAGAGATAGAGAGAGAGAGAGAGAAACAGAGAAAGAAAGAGGGAGAGAGAAAGAGAGAAAAAGAGGTAGAGAGAGAGAAGGGATCAAAGACTTTCAGTGCTTGTTATAAAAATTGATTTTTCGTTTTTTAAGAGGTTTTTCAAACAATACTGACAATACACTACCTATTTCAGAAAGTTTGTGCTATTCGATTTCATGACTTCTGTTAGTGAAAAGTTTGATATTGGTAATCACTGGAATATTAGTCAGTCTCAATTATTTATCATTGTCCAACTTCTGTTTCATTTTGAATCTTAGAAATGTGTTGACATAATCCTGAGGATGAAACAGATGATTCTCGTGATTCAAATGATTATATGTCCTGCATAATAACATCATAGTCTTATGGGGTGTTGCAAGAAAGTTGCGATTGATTGCAAGTGGCAACTGATTGGCACTGGCCAATCAAAATCCTTGTTGCAAGCGCATCTTCTTGAATGGGCAGACCCTGAACCATTCAGAATGGTTGTTCTAGTTTGCTTTACAATTTGCAACTGATTGCAACTTTCTTGCAACACCCCATTAGACAGTTCATTTATCCATCCACCATCATCACCTCAACCAACAACAACAGCAGTAAATGAACATTTGTGCTGATTTTGACATTCAAATTTCTGTTGTCTTATTTAATATAAGGGAACTTACCTTTCTTAAAGACATATTTCCAAGTAAGTAAAGGAGGCGAGAACGGATGAAATTGACGTAGTGAAAATGTCGATGTCGTGGTTGATGGTGGTGATGATGACGATGATGATGGTGATAATGATGACGGTGATGATGGTGACAATTTGACTTTTGAGTGCATGAACATGTAGCGAAAAGGCTGTAACAAAGAAGTCCCTTCCAGCAGATTTAAGAGTCAAATTGTAATAAGTTGTTCATTCTTCCTAGGCATGCTCCTCCAAACTTCTTCATTTATTGGCGATTTTTTTTTTATTACGTGTATTTGAAAATGGATTGTATATTTCTGGAGTGATAACTTGTAAAATGCTGTTCTCAAATCGAAATACGTGCTTGTAATGTGTTTGTGATGGGTATTACTGCCTATGAATCTGGATTAATTGTCCTGTATAAAGGGACCTTTGAAGACAGTTGCCCTATACTTGCTAGAGGTCATGCTGATAAGCCAATCTTCAAGTTTTTCGACAACTTGAATCAATCAAAATGCTGTTCTCAAATCGAAATACGTGCTTGTAATGTGTTTGTGATGGGTATTACTGCCTATGAATCTGGATTAATTGTCCTGTATAAAGGGACCTTTGAAGACAGTTGCCCTATACTTGCTAGAGGTCATGCTGATAAGCCAATCTTCAAGTTTTTCGACAACTTGAATCAATCCTTCAGAATGCAAAAGAGTAATACAAATATGAAATAAACTCATTAAAAGAGAATGAAACCCAGCAAAACATTACTCGATGATCTTATTTATAATTGCTTGTGGGCGAAGGATGGTAGTAGATGTAGGATGGTAGTAGAGGCAGAATGGTAGTAGGAGAGAATGTTAGTAGAGGTAGGATGGTAGTAGAGGTAGGATGGTAGTAGGGGTAGGATGGTAGCAGATGAAGAATGGTAGTAGGAGAGAATAGCAGTAGATGTAGAATGGTAATAGAGGTAAGATGGTAGTGGAGCAGGGATGGTATATAGGGAGGAGGGGTGGTATATAGGTAGGATGGTATATAGGTAGGATGGTAGTAGAGGTAGGATGGTAGTGGAGGTAAAATGGTAGTAGAGGTAGGATGATAATGGAGGTAGGATAGTAGTGGAGGTAGGATGGTAGTGGAGGTAAGATGGTAGTAGAGGTCGGATGGTAGTGGAAGTAGGATGGTAGTTACTTAACCAGATGAGTCTTATACAATTCCTGGCTGGTTACAACATTTTCTTTTGATATGGGTAATAGGTCTCGGTGTTTAAAGAAAACAGACTTACCTGCTAGTTCGTTGACGGCATTGTGCTGTTCATGCATGCCTGATTTCGTGGCGCTAGCGTATGTACCTTGTGCAATGCCCGTGCTGGCCACCATTGTGCTAACGATATATCGGTTCAAAAAGCAGGTAAATAATGACGTTTGCTGTTTGGTTTTCCTCCACAAAAAAAATCTCACAGTTCTACGACTGTAAATGAAGATTCTGTAATCCTTCAAAAAAGCAAATTATAGTCCGATTGCTGAGATTTTGAGGGATGATTTTCTCAGGTTCATGAAGTCGTGAATATCACTATTACCGAGAAAGGGCGCCCTCACAAAAATGCTCATTAATTTCAATTCTTATATCATCCATAAATAATAAATCGAAATTTGTTTGTATAATCGCTACGTAACGGATAATGAGAATGACAGCGCCATATTTGCTGTACAGTATGTTATTGTTAGGTGCGGTGTTTGTTTGTACATGTACCAAAAAAATCTTCGTTTCTTTTTAATATGGATTTCTGGTTGTACACGAAATCATTATAATGAAGCTTATTCATTCTGCAGTGACAGAGGTTCATATTGATATATGAACTCATTTTAAAAATGATATTTCTCTTTGAAGAACAAAGAACAAATAAAAAAAAAAACTCACTGCAGACATAGTAGGAAGGAAAATTCTTGTAGCTACTGTATATGTTTATTTCTTTTGGCGCTATTCAACTACCATCAGTCTTATCTAGGCTCTATTCAATTCCCATTTCAGGAAACTTATGAAAGCAAATACAAAAAAAAAAAATACATCCAAGGCTTTGTTAAAAAAAAAAAAAAAATGTTTTGGGTTGTTCACTTAAGATGCCAAACAGTTGCAAATCCCTTGATGGCCTCCATAAGAGTTCTTTTTTTTTTCATTCTTATTATTCTTTTTTTTTTGGGGGGGGGGGGGAAGTAACTTGATATAGAAAATTAAGAATAACTTGTACACAAATACACACACAAAAAAATCATACATTTCAGATAAGATGTGGCTATAAGGGGAAAAATATTTATTTGAATTTTGCACACCTGGTAAGAAAAGAAATTGCTTACATGTACTCACTGATTTTCAGTGGCATCTTGTCGTGCCTGGTCACCATACTGCTGGCGGTATTGATGATAGGCTGTTCCTAGAACATGACTGTTGAGGCAAACTGGTTCAAATCCAGGGTGGTCTGTAATACAGTCTAAATTTTCTTCTTCATCCATTTTGGCGACGATTTGGTCGATTTCCTTGCAGCACCTCGTCGACTCAATCAAAGCTGGCATGGCTGAACATTCCCCTCTGCAAAAACACCTAGAAAAAGAGAGAAAGAAAGAAGAGGAAAATAGTTTGAGTACCATGGCCGGTATTGTTGTCTTCACTAGGCTCCCAAGGGCGTAGATAGGGGAGAGCGGGGCTAGTTCCCCCTAGGGGCGGGTTCGCCCACCACGTGATTCTAAGGGTTGCTTTGATTGGGTTAATCTTTTTTGTACAATGAATTGACAAGCACATGACAACTGACAACAGACAAAAAGAGGAATGCACTAGCTGTCAGATGAAAGGAGTGGCAGCGTCATTTCAATTTTGGTACATGAAAGTAAAAAAAAAAAGTCCAATAACAATTTTTCTATTTACCTATAGACAATAATGAATCCAGATATGGTCAATAAATTTTTGAAAAGGTTTGTTTTGTCTTTTTAAAAACATTGTACCCAAGTGAACACCGTTCTTAATTTTTTTCTGAAACAACAAAAATTACAAATCCTCACCTCGGGGCTAGCTCGCCCTTTATCGATGGGGCACGTACGCCCTAGGGCGAATGTGCCCCGCATGTTGGGGCGAACTAACCCCACGGAAATCTTGCCTTTAATGTGCCTAAAAATGTTGGTCTTTGACCTTGACTAGGTATCCTGGATTTCTGCTCTTGTGAATACTAATTATCGATAAACATTCAATAATGTTTAATTAAGGGTCTTTTATTTCCAAAATTATTTTGAATATCTCACATCTTCAGCTTCGTTTTAAGTTTTTATTATGATATCGAACTGAGATTAATGTTCATTAGCCTCAAATGAAATTGACCTGGATCATGAAACCTCAAATTCAAGCCAAATATATAATCCATTTGATAACCTTTATACTCAAGTTTATAGTTATAAGACTGCATATAAATATGACGTTTTAGAAACGTAAACTCATGTAAAAATTTTAAGTGGCAACGCAGCAATATCCGACATCGCCGTCGGAAAAGATATGACTTGTGTAGGCCTAACTATTTTCTTTCAAGGAAACTATTTCTCTCACAGGGCGAAAATTCAGGGCGTTCTCGCCCCAGGGTGGGGCAGGTTCGCCCTGTGTTTAAAAAAAATTGTTTTTGTTATCAATTTTTGGTAAAAAGTATAAGCCCGCCTATCTTGAAAATGTGATGACTAGGTAGCCAACCCCCATACCTTTCATCATGCTAAAGGTAGACCCTTCGTGCTTATGTAACAGCGGCAACAGACGAGTGAGAACAAAAATAGGGCGAACACACCCCACTCTCCCCTACATACGTACATTGGGCGCATTCATCATAGGGCTGCATGATCTTACATACTTTGGTATTCGATTATCGCCAGCTTTATGCCTATGGTCATGAAGTGTATTTGTACTTTGTTGAGTGATAAAGTAAGTTAGACTTCCCCCCCCCCCCCCCCCCCGCCCCCTCTCTCTCTGTCACTATTTTCACTAAACACCTTACCGGGTGCAGTTTTGTGTTTATTAAATTGCACTTGCATCAGTCCATGCAGCAGCACACAGCCACAGGGAGCTGCGATAGACCTATCAATTAAAATAGACCTATCATCTAAGCATTAATTCTAACTTTACCTTTACCAGTATGTGTGTCTGAAAATTCTTACTTACAGCAAGGAGTTAACTCCTTGCTTACTACAGCAGAGATGCCAACCCTTATGGAATATTTATCACTATCAGATAGGAAATTACAATACGAATAACCAAACGGCTGAAAAACATGTAAACAAAAGTTTTTTTTCACTCAGTCATTCAATTGGGAAGTAAGCACTCAATTTACATTAGAACACATCTCATATTGTATTACGTAAGAAGTGGCATCTCTGTTACAGTAGCACACAAATCCCATAAACTGTAAAGAGTTTCCTCCATAACCCATTCGTTTCGTGTTGCGAGCAAGTCTGTATAAGTTGTAGAATACAGACCTCGACTGTCAGTGTCACTGTGAATGCAGAGCAGCGGAAACAGAATCCCTGCGGCCGTGCAACGCCAGCCTAGCCCCGCGCAACCCGGCAGCTGAATCGGGCCTGTCTGATATGCCGCAGCCGGGTGGCTATACGCAGAGAATGACTATTAATTTTATGGCTAACAATCAAATAAAATTACCAATTGTTATTTCCAAGTCTCCCCTCGACATCTGCCATAACATCGTCATCGGCTTGCTCAGGCTCAGCGTCTTCATCTCCTTCCAAATCAGAGTCTGACACGAAAGGCTCAAACATGTATGGCTGTGCTCCCAGTCTTAATTCTTCTTCAACCTCCTCATTCTCGATCTCAATATCAGAATCACTAGAAAAAGTTTCATCGTCGGAAGAAGATGCCATCATATTTGTCTCAAAATTTATAACAGGATCAATGATCAATCAATGCACGCTAACACAAAAGCCATAGATATTGCGAGTAAATAGCGGGCGATTGTCTGCATATGACGTCATAGTGATTGACAGCTACGATATCAACCCCCGGACCCCCCGCGCACCATTTTTTGAGGGGCGTTCCCAATTAAATTTTTATTTCTTCATTTTTCACTTCATGAAATAGATTTCAGCATTTAAAAGTAATACAAAAGAAGTCTACTTGCAAGCCCATAGGTGTTCCCCTTTAAAGTCAGCCCGATGGTGCAGCGTAAAGCACATAATGACATGAGACACTTCTCAGAGAGAGATATGGAAAGAGAGAAAGAGGGAAAGAGAGCTGAAACCTAGGGAGAGAAATAGAGAGGAGACAACTAAAGAATATGAGATGGGGTTGGCAGGTGACGCACAAATATCTTTTGCGCCACATTAGCGTTTGTATATTCATATTCAAACGCTGACGTGGTTAGTGTTTACAAGGTTACATTAAAGGCCAAGTCCACCCTAACAAAAAGTTGGTTTGAATAAATAGAGAAAAATCCAAGAAGCATAACACTGAAAATTTCATCAAAATGGGATGTAAAATAAGAAAGTTATGGTATTTAAAAGTTTCGCTTAATTTCGCAAAACAGTTGTATGCACATCCTGCTCAGTATGCAAATGAGGGAACCAGTGACGTCACCCACTCACTATTTCTTTTGTATTTTATTACATGAAATACGAAATATTTTAATTTTTCCTTGTTATAATGTGAAACAAGGTTTGATTCCTCGCTGAACATGTGTAATTGCCATTGTTGCAACCTATACACAATTCAATGAGAGCTTCCTAATTGTGAAATCTGCAGAAATTAAAATATTCTACATTTCACATAATAAAATACAAAAGAAATAGTGAGTGGGTGACGTCACTGGTTCCCTCATTTCCATACTGAGCAGGATGTGCATATAACTGTTTTGCGAAATTAAGCGAAACTTTAAAATACCATAATTTTCTTATTTTACATCCTATTTTGATGACATTTTCAGTGTTATGCTTGTTGGATTTTTCTCTATTTATTCAAATCAACTTTTTGTTAGGGTGGACTTGGCCTTTAAAACCATATATGGTTATAAAACCTCAGAAACCATATTAGATAATGTAACTGGGGAATTTTGAGTTCAAAGTCCATATAATTTGCAAGAATGACTATTGAGTGAAATACGTGTATTTGTGCAACCACCACATCTCATTCTTCTCACTATTCTCTATCGTTTTTCTTTCTAATGATGCACTGCACATAATTTAGCGCATACGGACATAATGATATGCGCTATATATGTGCGGTGCATCATTATTATATCAAACCTGAAGAGAAAGAATGTCGTAATTTTTTTAGTAAGATGAGATTTACCGGACTATTACATAGCGCTGATCATATACCACCTTTCAAAATCTGCATTATTCAAGTCGGATGTTGTAAGTGTACTTTTCATGAGGGGATGCCAACGCTATTTTTTCAATATATTTTGAGCATTGTGGAAATACCTTGATATATACCTGCGGGATATAATGAGGAATTCGGTTCATTTGTAGTGTTAGATATTGACGGCGGAGCACCGAAGTGTGATACAATCGTCTTGAGAAGGTGCAATGCAAGAGAGGAAATCGATAATTGTCTTCAAACTGTGTTTTCTGATATGTTCATTGATATTTTGAATGGATTAGTTGGATATGAAATTACATGTACATTAACTGTTAAACATAAGTTATCAGGAGAAGAGATTTATTAACAAGGTGATGATAATTCTGCTTCTCTTCATCTTTTTGTCAGATTCAGGTGCACAAGATGGCGTCGGCAAAGCAACTATCAGACAATCTGGAATGTCCTATCTGTTACGATCTACTCAGCAAGCCAAAGCTTCTACCATGCTCACACACATTCTGCGAAAACTGTTTATTCGAACTACACGCTACTGAAGGATTTCGTGCCATTATATCGTGTCCAGTTTGCCGTAAGCTTACTGCTGTGCCCCGCAATAGCGTGTTCAACTTTTCGACTAATCAAATTGCTAAGTCCCTTGCTGAAGATTTAAAAAAAAAGTCCGACGAGAAAGCAAGGCGTAGAGTTTCTACCAGAGGACTTTGCACAGTTTGCGACTCTGACGATCAAGACGCCGCCACCTACTACTGCCAGAACTGTTCGGAATTCTTATGCGACAGTTGCTTCCAACAGCATAAAAAATACAAGAAGAATGCTCTTCATGAGCTTGTGGAAGCAAGACATATTTTGAAAGGAATTGTCAAAAGGCAATTCGCGTGCCCTGAACATCCTCAGGAATTGCAGCACTTCGTCTGTATCACATGTCATGAGCGGATTTGTTGTAGGTGTCAGGAAGTCGATCATCAATCTGATGAGCATGAAACCATCGGGATCGCCGAATATGAAGAAAGTCTGAACGAAGAATTTGAGATTTTGAAGCAGAAAATTGAAAAAAAATGCATGATTATTCAGAATAACATATCTTCTGTGAAGGATAAGCTTCGAACAGTAAAAGACACTGTAGGTCAACGAAAGAAAGAAATTCGGGACGTTTATAATGCCGCAGCTGAAAGCTTGCAAAGAAGGAAAGATGAATTGCTCGAGGAATGCAATAACTACGAAAGTAAACTATGTCAAGACTTGGAAGATATTATCAAGTGTCAAGACGACTTTCTGGAAAAAATATCTAACAAGGCTTCAGCTGTAAACAAGAAGACAAGCAGGATACGCCAACCAGGCCAATCACTGTCTGAGTATGCAGCCCGAGTTGATGGACTGGAAACCATTCTTCAAGTAGTTCCCCTGTTCTCACTGCTTCGTAAGTCGACATTAATAACACACCGTGCAGAATTACTGACCTTCCACCGCGCTGCTGCGACCAATGCTCTTCAACTTGGTACTCTTCACATCAAGGATATTGCGCTAGAGGAAGAACCAGTGGGAACTGCTTCCAGAAATGAAGAAACCAAGCCTGTACAGTCTCGAGAACGTAGCAGCGATCCAGTGCTGGTTTTCTTTCCAAATCTCCTCAGAAGAATGAAGCGTCGACTAGTGGACATGTCAGAGAAAAATAAATTCTCATTTGTAGTCTGACAAAACATAATAGAGGACCTTGCTAAGTATATTGGCTATGTGGCTGCCATGCTGAAATCTACCACTGATGTGTTTATTACACAAATACCTTCCAAGCTTTCTATTATGCCTCGTGAAACAGTGGCTGTAGGACAATGGATGTGTCTACAGTCCTGACAATATTATTCGACTACTGTTGAGAAAGCAATACAATTTTCAGAACATAATTTAATAACTTATTATTGTAATGACCATTCGACACCAAATTGTATCCCAAGAAAATTACAATACTCAAAATTGTACTATGTACATTTGACCTGAATTGAATAAGACATTTATTGAATTATAAAGGTTGGAATGCAACAAAATGGAGTTTCTCTAAATACAGAGCATTTTGGGGCAGCAAAGCTTGGTGAAGGGGCACTTTGAGGGTTTGTTTCAGGGGAGTGTTGCACACACCCCCTCCCCTTCCGATGGAATTTTCTGACAGTTTTTATATTTTGGTATTTTGTACAGCCATAACTCTTCCTTCTGAAAACATTTGGTCCATGGGCCTTATGGGGATTTTTCTACCCCAATTTTTAGGGGCCGTCTGACAACCCATCCCGACGGAAAATGTTGTCAGTTTTTATGTTTGGTGATGTCATACAACTTCTTTCTGAGAAAGTTTGGTGCATAATATGTTAGATGGGTTGAAATCAACTTGGCTCTGTGGGCTGAACTCTGCGGCTACGTTTAGACTGACAATTGTTTTGTGAATGATATGGATGGTTTAAGTAACTTTAAGGAGACAAATCTCACATTTGTAAAATGGGGTGACTATTTCGGGAGAGGTTCCTTGCCTAATACGGAACCAAATTAAATTTAGTGATCCAGAATTTCTAGATTAAAAGAGAGAGAGAGAGAATTGTTTGATATGACTTGAATTTTATCTCCTTTGAGGTTGAGTAACGAATCCTGTTCCTGTGTCACCCTCCAAGTTTAGAGTTAACATGGTTAAGTGACATCAAAAAGTAGTTGTGGGGTATTTGACTCAAAGAGAGTTATTTGGTATACATAGACATGATAGGGGGGGGGGGGGGGGGGTTGAGGTTAAACATTTTGTTGATTTGATTTGATTTGATTTTATTCGTCAGGTATATTGCAATACAAACATAACCAGGTACCATGACAGGATAGCCCATGAAAGCCGAAATGGCTTATTTCCGAAGGGGTTCTTGTTGATGGTATCAGTTTAGAATGAATAGGTTTTGATTTTTAACTTTGGTGGATGGATATCAAATCTGGTAATTGGATTCCAGGGGATATTGGTGTGATTTTAGGTGTATCTCGTGACTGCAACTTGAGGACACCGAAGAGCTAGGGTGTGGGCCTTGTGGAAGTAGTCCTGGTAAGACAGGGATAGGCGCATGTAAGTTGATTTTTCTAATTCGTTAGAAGTTACATGAATTTGTGTTTGAGAATATGTAAGTGAGGTTTCAGTTGACAAAGATTCAAAAGGATGGGTGTATAGATCGAGATTATATGTACAAAAGTTAAGAAATTTATTGATTTCTTGTTGAATAGAACTTTGGGATTATTCACGTACAGAAATTGGCGTAAAGAACGATATTGCCTACCAGTTGTGGGATATTTTTGACGGGATTTACGTGGTGCATCAGTGATATTTAAAGTTTTGCATTTAAGATGCAATAATGGTTCATGTTAGCCAGTTTTGTAGAGTTTGATGAGTGATTATTTGATGTTGTTTTAATCCAATCTCCTGTCGGCATGGACGAGTTACATCTGCAGCCCTGGAAATAATTACAATGTATTAGACCAAGCTCCAATTAAAAGGGTAATATAATGACACACAAAAAGTGACATTTTTCATCGAACCTCCTTGAATGAATAACATATCACAGACATTCTAGCTTGTTATTCTGGTATTTTATTTCCTTCTTACCACAGAAATAACATCATTCGTCTTGGTCTATTAATTTTGTCCATATAGCTGTTGATGAGATTTCCGTTAACATTCCCACATCTCACTGAACTGCATAATTGATTTCATATAAATGATTCTTTCACGTTATTACTCGGAAAAAAAAAACCGGTAGCGAACGTATACTGTTTTCAGTGAGCGCTCGGTGTTATGCACTATCTACCCAGTTAGACATTGATGGCGTATGAGACTCGCACACATTTTTCATTCCTGAATACATTTTGTTTTCGGGTAAAGTGGGGTCATCGCGGTCTGTGCATAGCGTTCTGCGTATGTAACTCTATGAGTACATCTGGCTGGCTTACGTGCGATAGGTTTTGTACGGGTCTCACATGAAGAAAAAGAAAAAACGGCCAGAATCTGGACTAACGTAAGTGAATACATTATTAAAAAGGAGAACATATTTACCAGGCTGATGATCCCGAAATGAACAGCCATTGAAAACAATTAATAGACCGAGACTGAGAATTTTTTTTTCTGTAGCAAGCAAGTTAGAAGGAAACAAAATACCACAATAGCAACTTAAAATTTCTATGCTATATTATTTATTCAAGGAGGTACAATGAAAGTGTAATTTTTGTTCGTTTATATGCGTAATACATCACCCCTTTAATTGGAGCTTGGTCTAATAATTTTTTTCCAGGGCTGTATGTCCAGTCAGTGGCGGATCTAGGGGGGGGGGGGGGTTAGGGGGTTTAACCCCCCCCCCCCCCCCCCTTGGGCTGCCAAGTAAAAATTTAATGTGCACTCTGTATATAACTGTGTATTAAACTGTTACTTGATTTAAAAAGACGTTATCATGGACTGCTTTTTATGGTCTCCATTGCGTTAGTAGATGCCAGGAAAACATCACTTACGGGGGTTCAAAATAGCAAAAAAAATCGGCTCGCCGCTTTGCGGCTTGTGGACGATGCTCTGCATCGTCGTTGGGTCAACCCCCCCCCCCCCTTGGAAAAAAGCTAGATTTGCCCCGAAAATGGGTGCTGTTTCCATATATTTTTGCCTTCTAATCACGAATCTGGCAATCGATTGTCCAAATAATTATGTCTTGTTTTGGAGAAAAAGGGGGAAAAGTAGAGGTTTTGGGACCGTTCCTTAAAACTCGTGAGCTGATTGGCTAATTGACGTCACACCCCCAAGTGACGTATGAAGAGTAAGAGGCACAAGATCTGCAGGCTGCAGCATATAACATTGTAAACACAATGGGGTATTTGACCCCTCTGTTATGAAAAAAAGGAAATTAATCAATATAGTCTTAGGAGTGAATAATCATTATCAATATATTTTCTACAAGATCAGCAAACACTTTTGCCCAAATATATAGCTCTTGTTTTGTTTGTTTAACTTTTATTTGAACAATGTTCTCATCCATCTGATCTTGCCGAACGAAAGTTTTGCATTGGTCTTAAACGCGTGCACATATTTAGTACGGCAGTTCCCCTCGTACTTAGCGACTGGTGAACGGTTTTGTTTTGTTTATTTCAGTTTCGGTACTACGGAAGTACTGACTTAGATTTTGGCTGAATTCGAGTAACTTATATAATTATATCGAGATGAAAAGTGACCGCGATTCCGAGTTGGAGGACTTTTATGAGCCAGACACAAACTCTGATTTATCAGATAATTTATCAGATCCCGAAGGCAAAGAAGCTCAAGTGGCAAGGGGAATTCGACCATAATATATGTTTGAACCCCTCGCAGAGTACGCGCCGGGGCCTGGTCAAGGGGCCGTGGGTGAAGTAACTCCAGGGAGCTCCAACCCTTTGGAGCTCCCAGGAGTTACGGGTGAAGTTGACCGAAAATTCTGTCTCACGTTCGATAGCTCTTCACTTAGCTAACGAACGAGAGACAGAATTTTCGGTCTACGGGTAAAGCTGCTGCAGCTGTTGGAGATGATGTCGTTGAAAAAAGATTGGAAGACCTGACTCCAAGTCTGATCGTTGGAATAGCTCAAACTTTTAGCTTGCTTCTCCTTTTCTTCATGCCAAATTCTGAATACAGGCCAGGATCCTGAAAATCATCTTCGTCAAATTGATCACTGCAGATTGTACCCCACTCACTTGGCCGGCCCTTGCCACTCTGCCCGCGTGAGCTTTACATTTGCGACCCACAATTTCCGTAGATTTTCATCTTAGGAAAAAGATTTAGGCTTACATCATCTTTAGGGGTCTTGCTACAGCCCGCAACTATACACCGAAGTCACCGATTTGGCATTATTGATGAAACTGTGTCCCCAAATCAACGTTATTGTGAGGAATTAAACACAAAAATAGGCCTATGCAATGCAAATGATCGATTCGGTGAATATCATGCTCGCGCTCGGCACCGTACCAGGCTTGGCCTGCCAGGCCTGCGGGCGTGCACGGTATACAGGTGGGTGAAATATTTTCCTTTACTTCTCGTACGTCGCAGATCACTTGATCACGATGTCGCTTCGATGGGTTTTTTTTAGGGGCGGGGCTTATGACTGTGTAAATCAGCAAAAATGTACTTTTCAAATGATTATGAAATATTGTAGCGTCTCTGGTGTGCCTCAATATTTTTGACAATTAGATTTTGTCTTATGTATTGTATTTTCTATGGTGTGCCTCAATTTAATCGTTATTAAGGAGTTTCTATTTAAAATTACATTCTGCTGTATATTACAATGTATTTGAATTACATTTAATGGCAAGAAATGGCATTTTTAGGTATATAAACAAACACAAACTTTACAAGTAGTGACATTTTTAGGCTTCGTACCTATACGGCCTTGCCCGCGTCCTCACTTCTGATTGGCTGGACTCCGAACTTGTGCGTCCTTGCTTCTTGATTGGCTGGATCTTCGGCTTCTGTGAAGCGAGCGCGTAGTATAAAAGCCTTCCCTTCGAACTAGTTTTTCACCAGAGACCAGACCACACCACACCACAACAATGCAGACACAAGCCAAGTGCTACGCGCAGTTCAGACTCGGACTCTCGCACTGTCGTCGCCTATTAAAAAACGGACCTAGTTCTTGATTTTTATCAACAGTACAGAGGACCGTTCCCGTCGAGTGGAGCATACATGTATCTACGTTAGCTCGAATATTTTGAAACTGCGAATATTTTGTGACTGCGCTTGAACTCGAATATGTTGTGAAATTTCGATATTGAAACTGAAAGTGATCAAACTTGTTTCTGGACCTCCGCTTACCGTACTTCATGACTTCATTGAAACTTATGTGATTTCAACTTGCAAGAACATTTTGGAACCGCTTATCATGGACATTGTTCACGAATATTGTGTGACTGCGCCTGAGCTTTTGAGCCGTTGACCAGGAACATTTTATAACTTCATTTTTGCGACAAACTGTTAGTTGATTCCTGGAAGTTCTGGAACTAGAGACTATCAAGTCTGCGGGGTTTACGTCGTCTTCCTGCTTGATCAACGTCAACGATTCTTCTGTTGCGTTTTGAACTCTTCAGCTTGATGGACTAACTTCAAGTTTGTCTCGATCTCGGCGGACTCCAACATTTGGAATTCCAGCTTCTGTTGCGTTTTGAACTCTTCAGCTTGATGGATTAACTTCAAGTCTGTCTCACCTCTCGGTCTAGCTTAACGAACTCCGACATTTGGACTTCCAGCTTCGTACTTGGACGCGATATTGCTTAATTAGTGTCATCTCGAAACATTTATTCATCGAGTTGTCTTGGACTTTTAATTGGAGTAATATCTATTTATCATTTAACCATCGTACCTTTGGATATCATATATTATTTGCCTTTTGGAATCGATCTAATATCTGTTTGACAGTGATAAATTTAATTGGAATATTTCTCATCTCTGTGGATATCATATAGGCCTATAGGCCTAGTCTATTAGTGCCATTTGGAATTGATCCAATATCGATTTGCCAGTGATAAATATATTTGGAATATTTCTCAGCAAGAACAACTTAGATGTCGACTCGTGAGTAAATAAATAAACTTAATACTATCATTTTGTTACTAAAAAGATCAATATCTGAATTGTCATTTTGTTTTACTTGAGTCAGTCTAGTCCTGTCTAGGGTAGGTTTATATTTGATTTAATTTAGAAAGCTAAAGAGTAAATTTCCATTGCATAACAGCAAAACTAAAAAGGAGCTGGTGGAGGAAAAGTTCATTCACATTTTTCCCCCACCTAGCCAAAATATGACTGAATGCATAAAAAAGTGTGTGATAGATATTTTTGGCTCCTGATGACTCCTTCTTACGAAAAATGGGCAATAAATTTTCTATTTTAGTGACCCTTTAAACCTCCTTTGTAAATTCGGGCCATGGACTGTGATGTTCTAAGAAGTGCCAGTGGATGCGTCAAAACCACCGGGTACTGCTATAGCGGCTGCTCCCAGAACAGGGCACAACGGGATTGTCAAACGCGGGAGCGTTTCATGAAAGGAAGTTGTCGGATATTTTATCCAACAACTGTTATAAGCTATTATAAAACGGGTTCAAGAATGTAGCCATCTTGATTTATAGTCAAATAACACCACGTGACCGTGCAAAAAAAAGTGATAACATACGGTAAAAAGGCTCTAAACCACGGATGAGCTGCGCGTACGCGTACCTCTGGTGCGTGCAAACTTAAAAAGCAATGAAATCGCGTAGTTCAATTGCCATTTTAGCGCACGGATTACATGCGCGCACTGAAACGCGCATGATTTTTGTTGGCTGCGTTTCTGTGATGTCATCCAGGAAAGCAAATGGCAGCCTCCATGACTGTGCGACTCTTGGCGTTTCTACGGGGTTCGTAACCATTTGTATAGACTTCATAATCATATTGCCGACCCGTTTTATAAAACTATTAAAGACCATGGATCGTCGCAATCCATGGGCCTGACTAGTTGGCCTGACTCGGGGAAATTCGGATACAATCAGGTCCAATCGTGCGCTTCCGAAGGAATGTTATTGCCGGATTCCTCCCGCGATCGTTAACTCGAATCCCTCCATACGCAACCGACCAATGAGATTCAAATACTGGAATAAAGAACGCGCGATCTTGTTTACTCAAATTTGGGTCAATGTGCGAACTTTTATTAGCTGCGCACAATAAATTGAAGTCGCTTTGAACTTTGATCCAGAGAAAGGAGCAGCCAACTGTAAAAGCGCCCATAGATTGCGACGATCCAGGGTCTTTAATACATGTTTGTGAGTTCGTGCATTAGTGCGATCTGGCAACACGCAGGTTTTTATCGTTGTGTCAAACATAGTACACCACGATAAAAACCTTTGTGTTGCCAGATCGCACCAACGCAGTCCCAACCATGTATTAATAGTATACTAACATCCTTGCATCTGAGCCCAACCAACCAACCGATGGAAGAATTATAAATACAATGGGTGATTTCACGCTCGGTGTTGGTGTTTGGTGTTGGTGTTTAGAGCGAGAATTCTCCTAAAATCGAGCTCAAACACCGCTATTCAGATTAAGGAGCCGATACCGATATCCCAACAAAGCGCATCGATAACTTAACACTGGTAATGGCGTCAGCACCGTTTTTAACGAAGGGAAAGAAAATTGTTTAAAACTATTTAATTATTCAGAAAAAGGTTTGCGGTACAACCATGTGAGTTGGAATAACTCCACGTTCCGGTCAGAATGCTCTGGCCGTCGTCAGGAGAATGAGAAGAGCGAATCAATCAGCAGAATTTATATATGAAGCAGCAATTCAATAAATAAAATGGATGCAAACACATAACATAGAAAGAAATAGTAACAGTAACATCAAAGTACCTACATTGAAAGGATAAATAACATCAAGGTACCTGCATTGAAAGGATAAGTGACATCAAACGAATCCTGTGTTGAAAAGGAAACATTGAAAGCAAGTGAACAATAGGACTAAGAAATCAATTAACCGTCTGGATAAGCTGGAAACAAAAGGGGGATTGGGACCGTAGGTAATCTGTGGAGAGAAACATGACATCCTGTTGGGGAAAGAAATTAAGGTTAAAACATACATATGGAAAGGTGAAATATTGACAACAGAATGAGTATACTGATAATAATTGTTATGAAAGAAATTAAGAGAAAATGATAATGAACAAATTGAGGAGAGAAACATGAAATCCTGTCGGAGATAATCTGAGGAGAGAAACAAGTCATCCTGTTGAGGAAAGACATTAAATTTAAAACATACCTGTGGAAAAAAGGGTGAAATAATGACATCAGAATGAGTATTCTAATGATGAATATAATGAATGAAAGAACAAAAACAAAGGTAATGAACACGTTGAGGAGAGAAACATGAAATCCTGTTGAGGGAAGCAATAGTGGTTAAAATACATAAAAATTATAGCACTAGTTATTATTGGAAGAGTGAAAACCATATGTCGCTGATCTGTAAACCCTTATCCTGTGTAACTGTGTCATGTTTGTGAATCTCGATGGCTTCACGGACCCTCCTGGTATACCAGTTGGAAGCGGGGGCTACAAGTTTGGTGTCTTCCCAGTTAATCTGGTGATCACGAGTGACAGAATGATTGATAATGGCAGATCGGTCGTAGTGACCAAGTCTCCCATGGGCACGGTGTTCCTTGATGCGAGATTTGATGTCCCTCCCAGTCTCTCCGATGTAGACCTGACCACAGGAACATGGTATGCGGTACACTCCTGGTTTGCTGTCGGGAGAAGCTGTGTCTTTGTGTGTGTAGAGAGACTTGTTCACCAGAAGATTAGAAGATTTGAGCGAATTTCTATTCAGCGTTCTCGACTTACTAACAACCTAACCTTTCTCAAGAGATGCAGAGACACCGACATCATTCCCAAGGGACTACGTCTACGCAACCCGCTTAGAAGCCGCAAATCAGCCAACATCATCCACCAGGCAAGTATTTCTCTCCTAAAAGACAGCATCTCCATCACCAGGCGCAAGCTCTCGGATTCCGACGCAGATTTTTCTAACGTTCACAATTTTCTCCACAGGTCTCTTAGCGAAACAGATTTTACGAAGGTCACCAGATGGTCCAACAACTCTTCCAACCACGCGTTTGAAGCAGCTAAACGGAAGCAGGTCAACAAATTCAACAAACTTCGAGACACTAATTCAAACCTCTCTCCCTCCTCCCCTTCTCTTTCAGGTTCCAAGACTGTCGTCAACATCAGCACTCGGACTCTCACTAATCACGAAATTTCTCTCCTTTCTTTAGGTCTGAACTTTGCCATGGCACCGTCAAAGATTGACTCCGCTGAACTCGTCCAGAGCATTGAACCCTCACTCAGGGCAGTCGGCAAAGCACAGGGTGATGAACTTCGCAGGGAAATTACTAACATTCTTTCCACAGCAAAACCCCCCAAACCTAATCTATCCAAACAGGAGACCACCGCCCTGCGTGCTCTTCGCACTGACCGCTCTATTCACATTCTTTCCGCAGATAAGGGCAACGCCACGGTCGTCATGGACCGCACGGACTACAACCATAAGATCTCTGATATTTTATCCACAGGTTCTTACACCGAGGTCAAGAGAGACCCGACACCCAACATCAAACGACGCGTCACTGACAAACTTCGTTCGCTCAATAAACTTGGCCTGTTCCCTCCACGAGTTTATCGTTTTCTTCTTCCTTCCTCCAGCTCCTGCCCAGTGTTCTTTGGTCTACCAAAAATTCACAAACCAGACATTCCTCTCCGCCCGATTGTGTCCTCACGTGGTTCCCCCACCTACAATCTTGCTAAACATCTCGCACACATCCTTCAACCCCTCACCGGTCAGTCGCAACATCATGTCCGCAATTCTCATCACTTCACCACAATCATCAATGACATCAAGCTCAACTCCACAGACATACTAGTTAGTTTTGATGTTGACTCTTTATTTACCAGCATCCCCATTCAAGAAGCTTGCGACATCACCAGAACTAGATTACAACATGACACTGATCTCCAGGACAGAACCCCACTATCTCCCCAACAGATATATGACCTTCTTCTCCTATGTCTTACCTCCACCAGCTTCCAGTGGCGGGATAAGTACTACAACCAATCAGAAGGTGCCCCCATGGGCTCGCCACTCTCCCCAGTTATAGCTAATCTCTTCATGGAACAATTCGAAACTACTATTCTCTCCACAGCACCGTATAAACCCACACTTTGGCTCCGTTACGTTGACGACACGTTTGTCATTTGGCCGCACGGTCCGGAAAAGCTGAACAACTTCCAGGATTTTCTCAACAAACATCACCCCTCCATCAGCTTCTCGTCAGAAGCAGAAAACAATAACTCTCTTCCTTTTCTTGATGTTTTGATCACCCACAAGCCTGACGGTTCACTCTCCCATAGTGTTTACCGTAAACCTACCCACACAGACCGCTATCTAAACTTCCGATCTTTCCACCATCCGTCCGTCAAACGTTCGGTCTCCAGTTCCCTGATCAGGAGAGCTCACAACGTTTGCGACTCTACCAGCCTTGACGACGAGTTAAAACACATCAAAGCAGCCTTAGTCAACAATGGTTTCCCTCCTCAGGAAATACGCACATCTGTCAACAAACCCCATGCTCCCCCACCAACCAGACACATCTCGTCCTGCACTATTCCCTTCACAGGTCATGTCTCTCTCCGCATTCAACGAGTCCTGCAGAAGGCCAACATACGGGTTTTCTTCAGTTCTAAACACAAACTTCACAAGTCTCTCTACACACACAAAGACACAGCTTCTCCCGACAGCAAACCAGGAGTGTACCGCATACCATGTTCCTGTGGTCAGGTCTACATCGGAGAGACTGGGAGGGACATCAAATCTCGCATCAAGGAACACCGTGCCCATGGGAGACTTGGTCACTACGACCGATCTGCCATTATCAATCATTCTGTCACTCGTGATCACCAGATTAACTGGGAAGACACCAAACTTGTAGCCCCCGCTTCCAACTGGTATACCAGGAGGGTCCGTGAAGCCATCGAGATTCACAAACATGACACAGTTACACAGGATAAGGGTTTACAGATCAGCGACATATGGTTTTCACTCTTCCAATAATAACTAGTGCTATAATTTTTATGTATTTTAACCACTATTGCTTCCCTCAACAGGATTTCATGTTTCTCTCCTCAACGTGTTCATTACCTTTGTTTTTGTTGTTTCATTCATTATATTCATCATTAGAATACTCATTCTGATGTCATTATTTCACCCTTTTTTCCACAGGTATGTTTTAAATTTAATGTCTTTCCTCAACAGGATGACTTGTTTCTCTCCTCAGATTATCTCCGACAGGATTTCATGTTTCTCTCCTCAATTTGTTCATTATCATTTTCTCTTAATTTCTTTCATAACAATTATTATCAGTATACTCATTCTGTTGTCAATATTTCACCTTTCCATATGTATGTTTTAACCTTAATTTCTTTCCCCAACAGGATGTCATGTTTCTCTCCACAGATTACCTACGGTCCCAATCCCCCCTTTTGTTTCCAGCTTATCCAGACGGTTAATTGATTTCTTAGTCCTATTGTTCACTTGCTTTCAATGTTTCCTTTTCAACACAGGATTTGTTTGATGTCACTCTTCCTTTCAATGCAGGTACCTTGATGTTATTTATCCTTTCAATGTAGGTACTTTGATGTTACTGTTACTATTTCTTTATATGTTATGTGTTTGCATCCATTTTATTTATTGAATTGCTGCTTCATATATAAATTCTGCTGATTGATTCGCTCTTCTCATTCTCCTGACGACGGCCAGAGCATTCTGACCGGAACGTGGAGTTATTCCAACTCACATGGTTGTACCGCAAACCTTTTTCTGAATTACAACTTCACCATGCAAACCTTCAAATCCTATATTATTTAATTATTAGTCTAGAATATCCTTAAATTACACGAGTAGTCCGGCAATTCTAAAATAAATAATTATTTGATCTAGAGTGTGGTAAGAAACTTCACAGAAATGGATGGTCTTGACAGGAACAGTAAGTTTAGATATGATTTCTCTCCAATTTCTCACTTGCAGCAGAAAAATGCTGCGGTAGCTAATGCAGCTAGACGCCGGATCGGACGGCGTAGCGCGTACAGGGCAAACAGCCAAATTTCAGGCCTTGGCACAGATTAGCCGTGAAAATGCATGGCTTTTGTATTGTAAATGTTGATTTAGATCTCATCCTGATAAATGATGTGGATTCTCTGGGTCTTTAACTACGGAATATCTAACGTCATTTTTATTAAATCTATCATAAAAAGAAAATTAGGTCGGAATTTTTCTTCACTCCTTCAAACCCATTAAAAAGCAAAAGTAGTTCCTTTCCGTGTGCTCTAGATCGAACGTTAGACCAAATGCTGGCCTAGATCTAATATCAGGCCTATATGAACATAATACCTCTTAACGTCTATGAAATTACACTTCGAATAGCGCCTACTGTCTTTATTTCTCATGACTAATCAGCAAAATTTCCCATAGCTAGAAACACCAACACCAACACCGACCGTGAAATCGGTATTTCTTAATCCCTAGGGGTATAGTGTTAGTGAATGGGAATTTGTACATGAAATTAAACACCGACGGCCGAGCTCGGTTCAGTAGACGATTATTAACAAAAAAGAAACACCGGCAACCGGAACTACGTCAAAAAAATCAGAGGTCAACACCTAACACCGACTGATTTTTTTTCATTTCATAGTCGGTGTTAGATCACGATTTCGGGGCAAAATAGACACTAACACCAGACACCAACACCGAGCGTGAAATCACCCAATATCCTCATCAACACATGTACGTACATTGTTTAACCTTTTTAGGTTTCCAAGCCCAACCAACCAACCACTGTTTAACCAGTCTAGGTTTCCAAGCCCAACCAACCAACCAGTGACAATATCCCCACCAACATAATATGCATACATTTTATAACCACCTTTTTAGGTTTCCAAGCCCAACCAACAAACCACTGTTTAACCTTTCTAGGTTTCCAAGCCCAACCAACCAACCAGTGACAATATCCTCACCAACATATATGACCACCATATATTTTTTGACCACCTTTTTAAATTTCCAAGCCCAACCAACCAACCACTGAATGAATGAAAAAATACAAGTCCTCACCAAGATATATGCAAGCCCAACCAACCAACCAACCGATGAAGTGAAAAAATACAATATCCTCACCAAATATATGCATAAATTGTATGTCATTTTTTAGGTTTCCAAGCCCAGGCACAGAATGAATGAAGAAATACAATGTCCTTGTAGCTTCTCTGGTGTGCCTCAATATTTTTGACAATTAGATTTTGTCTTATGTATTGTATTTTCTATGGTGTGCCTCAATTTAATCGTTATTATTAAGGAGTTTCTATTTAAAATTACATTCTGCTGTATATTACAATGTATTTAAATTACATTTAATGGCAAGAAATGGCATTTTTAGGTATATAAACAAACACAAACTTTACAAGTAGTGACATTTTTAGGCTTCGTACCTATACGGTCTTGCCCGCGTCCTCACTTCTGATTGGCTGGACTCCGAACTTGCGCGTCCTTGCTTCTTGATTGGCTGGATCTTCGGCTTCTGTGAACCGAGCGCTGAGTACAAAAGCCTTCCCTTCGAACTAGAGTGCGACCACAAAAATGCAGACACAAGACACTACGCGCAGTTCAGACTCGGACTCTCGCACTGTCGTCGCCTATTAAAAACGGACCTAGTTCTTGATTTTTATCAACAGAGGACCGTTCCCGTCGAGTGGAGCATATCTACGTTAGCTCGAATATTTTGTAACTGCGAATATTTTGTGACTGCGCCTGAACTCGAATATGTTGTGAAATTTCGATATTGAAACTGAAAGTGGTCAAACTTGTTTCTGGACCTCCGCTTACTTCATGACTTCATTGAAACTTATGTGATTTCAACTTGCAAGAACATTTTGGGACAGCTTATCATGGACATTGTTCACGAATATTGTGTGAATGTGCCTGAGCTTTTGAGCCGTTGACCAGGAACATTTTATAACTTCATTTTTGCGAAAAACTGTTAGCTGATTCCTGGAAGTTCTGGAACTAGAGACTACATCAAGTCTACGAGGTTTACGTCGTCTTCCTGCTTGAACAACGTCAACGATTCTTCTGTTGCGTTTTGAACTCTTCAGCTTGATGGACTAACTTCAAGTTTGTCTCGATCTCGGCGGACTCCAACATTTGGAATTCCAACTTCTGTTGCGTTTTGAACTCTTCAGCTTGATGGACTAACTTCAAGTTTGTCTCGATCTCGGCGGACTCCAACATTTGGAATTCCAGCTTCTGTTGCGTTCTGAACTCTTCAGCTTGAAGGACTAACTTCAAGTTTGTCTCGATCTCGCTTATCGAACTCCGACATTTGGACTTCCAGCTTCGTACTTGGACGCGATTGCTTAGTGTCATCTCAAAACATTTATTCATCGAGTTGTCTTGGACTTTTAATTGGAGTAATATCTATTTCTCATTTAACCATCGTACCTTTGGATATCATATTTTATTTGCCTTTTGTAATCGATCTTATATTTGTTTGCCAGTGATAAATTTAATTGGAATATTTCTCATCTCTGTGGATATCATATAGTCTATTAATGCCTTTTGGAATTGATCCAATATCTGTTGCCAGTGATAAATATATTTGGAATATTTCTCAGCGAGAACAACTTAGATGTCGACTCGTGAGTAAATAAATAAACTTAATACTCTCATTTTGTTACTCAAAAATCAATTTTATAGGATTTGAAGGTTTGCATGGTGAAGTTGTAATTCAGAAAAAAAGGTTTGCGGTACAACCATGTGAGTTGGAATAACTCCACGTTCCGGTCAGAATGCTCTGGCCGTCGTCAGGAGAATAAGAAGAGCGAATAAATCAGCAGAATTTATATATGAAGCGGTAGAAATTCTACACCTTCACAACTTGTTTGTAATGTTAGGCAATTCACTTTTTAAAATGGAGGCGCACAATAACATCACGGTATTAGTATAGAAAGAAATAGTAACAGTAACATCAAAGTAACTGCATTGAAAGGATAAATAACATCAAGGTACCTGCATTGAAAGGATAAGTAACATCAAACTAATCCTGCGTTGTAAAAACATTGAAAACAAGTGAACAATAGGACTTAGAAACCAATTAACCGTCTGGATAAGCTGGAAACAAAAGGGGGATTAGGACCGTAGGTAATCTGTGGAGAGAAACATGACATCCTGTTGAGGAAAGAAATTAAGGTTAAAACATACATATGGAAAAAAAAAGTTGTGAAGGTGTAGAATTTCTACCGCTTCATATATAAATTCTGCTGATTTATTCGCTCTTCTTATTCTCCTGACGACGGCCAGAGCATTCTGACCGGAACGTGGAGTTATTCCAACTCACATGGTTGTACCGAAAACCTTTTTTCTGAAAAATCAATTTCTGAATTGTCATTTTGTTTTACTTGAGTCAGGCTAGTCCTGTCTAGGGGAGGTTTTTCAATTTAATTTAGAAAGCTAAAGAGTAAATTTCCATTGCATAACAGTAAAACAAAAAAGGAGCTGGTGGAGGAAAAATTCATTCATATTTTCCCCCACATTAGCCAAATCCTCACCAAGATACATGTATATGCATATGCATACGGCAATTCCATGAAAATGTCAACTTAGGGTGAAAATGCAAAGTGTAATTCGAACATTTACTTTTGTCACTTGAATAAACTTGATTCAAGGTCCATGGAACAATATTCAAACTTTTGATTATCATGATATTTTGAACAAAAATTACAATTTTTTGACCCATAAATGAAGGTATAGATTTTTACAGTAAAATATGGTAATCACATATTGAGTCATTTTCTGAAATTTCTGCTGTTATGATAAGTTAATAAAATCTGGTTAGGGTTAAGGTGAATTTCGCATCGTTTACAAAAAGTTCAAAAATATGATAATTTTTTAGATTTAAAGGAGGTCAAAGGTCAGATAGATTTTTGTCCCATCTCTCACGTTTTTAAAAGTATATTTTTTTTTAACTTTTACAATAAACTGGATCCATGATTTGGAATAAAATTTTGCAGTCTTCCTCTTTGGTAGTGGGGAAGTTCATTTCCTCTGCTAACTTGGTGGAATACAATACTGTGAAGACAATGATCAATCATAAACTGCGTTTTCGTCGCGTTTTCCATTTACAGCAAAAAAAACTATATGCGTGGGATTACACGAAAATTTTCTGATGGATGAAAATTAAAATCCCCTGACCATTACACTTCACTATATCAAAGATAACCAGTTAGCCCCTTTAGAGCAGAAGAATAGGCTATTAAATGCTGGCAATTTTGTCATCTTTAAATATTGTATTTCGTGTACAATCTCAATGTGCCCCGACTGTCACGCTCACATTTTTGGCATTTCCCCAAAAAAGCCAGATGAAATTCCAAACGTATAATAGAAGGTTTCAAGAAGGCACGGACGAGTAATAATATGAATACACACATTTTGTTTCAAGACTTTCCTATGAGGAGAGTTTGTAATAAGTATCAGCGGGAATGGCTTGGTAAATTCATGTCCCGTCTGACACGCTGAATTTGTAGCCCCACCCACCAATTGTCGGCGGGGCTTCAAAAAATTATGTTTTCTCTCTTCGTGGACCAAACACCATCGAACACATTATACATCAGTATAAGCATCATATTCAACTGAATACAAAATATCAGTTAAAAGCATCAAACATTGAGGGTTGGATGTCCCATTATCAAATCATTTTTCATTTATTATAAAAGGGAGTGGCAAGTCGTAATCCATGGGCCTGACCAGTTGGCCTGACAATATCCTCACAAATAAATACACATACATTTTCCAACCAATTTTTAGGTTTCCAAGCCCGACCAACCAGCCAACGACTGAATGAAATTTCCGTGGGTAACCAACTTCAATCTGGTATTGAGATACAAGGTATATTCAACTAAAAACATGAGGCCAACTCTTTCTTGCGAGGGCCCTTCAAGGCGCTCATCAATTCGTGCTTCGTATATTAATGAGAATCATGTCACCCTTTAATTATGCCTTCCTGCTGAATTTGAAAGTGCACCATGTTATGATTTTTTTTTTATTAACACCTTAATTTATTTCCAATTATTTATTTAATGTATTTTTTTTTTTCAATTCCTTCCCTCTGACCTTATAACACATACTGCGGTATATGTATAGTGTGGCTGACTATTTCCCTTAGATTTACATGTAATTCCTCCACATTAACCTTCTTTTGGCAATGTACATATCCCCTGTCCTACTAGTTACTCTATTTTACACAGGGAGGGAGGAAGGGCAAAATAACATCCATTGTCTGTTGATTAACGCCTTTGATTGGCTACTCTACGCGTAGGGGTGATGCTAACCCGAGCCGGCGCAAGTTGATTGGCTGTCTCCAAGGACGCCGTTATATGGCGCTTAATGCGCAGTTGTCAACCAATCCCAGGCATGCGGTGGGGGCGTGTTCTTTGCAGCGCGGTATCCCGCGTTTGCCACAAAGCGCGCGCTTTGATATTTGGTCGCCCTGGAAACAGAATATAGCAAGCTAATGCAGCAAGCCTGTAGTGCACATCGCCCTAACCGTGTATTACCCTGTAATACCTCTCGCAAATGTAATTATTCGCTGATTCGAATAATCGTATAGCGAGAATAAATACAGTTCACACATGAAATTGCCAATTTCTCAACTTTATTCCACTGGGGACAATTCCCATTTCCATCATAATTTCATTTGCACAAGATTTGTAATAGTGCAATAAGTATTCAATTGACATCAAATGACGAAAGGGGGGAATCCGGGTCACATGACATGCCGGGAGGAAGATATCCAGCCGGGATCCATGGACAGGAGTTTCCTGGGGCGCGGATTCCCCTCAAACAGTTATCTATTCAATACAATACAATGTGTCAGAATAATACACATGTACACTGTAGGAGGGAGAGAGCCTTCAAGACCTGAACATGAATTCTAGGAGGGGAACCTGGTCACGTGACCTGCCGGGAGGAAGACATCCAGCCGGCGTCCCGGGACAGGCGTTTTCAGGGACACTGATTCCCATCTCCCGTTTTTCTTTACCTATATATAAAACCCCTCCCCTACGATTGACCTGAACTGATGGGAAAACAATTAAAAACCCATCCAAAAACAGTCCAAAAAAAAAGGGGGGGCCAAACTGCACTTGGATAGATTAATTTGTTATGAGGGACTTTTTGTCCTCCTTCAATGGAACAGCAAGTCCTAGAGCATTCTGAAGTCGGATCACTTCCACTGTCCGAGAGGTGTACCCCGTCCCAATAGAACATTTCGTGATCCTGCGTGTGGATGTTGTGTCTCAAGAATGACGCCCGGAACATCCTCCTGATCTTTCCCCGTGCATACTTATTTACTGTTGTTCAAGGCCAACTGGGAGTGCGGACCATCTGCGCATCCATAATAAAACAGCCTTAGGACGATTTCAGATTTCAGAAAAACAGATTTGGCTTCCTGGGAGCAGCTGCCTAGCCGCCAGTAGCACCTCCTCGACAGCCTGTGTATGTGTTTGACAGCGTACTAGTGATGTCGTTGGACCCTGCGTGCAACTCTACCAAGTGTGGGGCAGCGTGGCGTTTGAGCATATCTTGGGTTGTTATACATGTAGGTATTTCGTGGATTGTAAGGCCGCCCCGCCCGAACCAACGAACCTGGATGTCTAGGCGAGCCCCAAGCTGTTGGAGACCAATGACCTTGGCTCTCTCCCCTGTTCTACGCACCCGACTTTCCCCGACAATCCACATCTTTCGTCTTCGTGAACCTGCATGGCATGGACAACACATATTATCACAAGCATCATATAGTTTTCTTCTTCGGGGTACTTAGTTTGACATGTAAATAGTAACTTGTCATGATAGTGGTGTATAGCACAGGGTGCATCTCTATTTTATTTACTTTTTTATTTTTCTTCTTCTTCTTCTGTGGGATATGGCAAGCTTTTATACTGTCAGCCAAGCTTTCTGGTCAGATATGTGATGGATGCATGTTGTTCTTGAATGTATTACGTTTCGTCTGTATAGTTGTATGCAGTGGTGTAGTGGAGCGTATACGCTTGTATACGCCGTATACGTAAAAAAGAAATTTGACTTTTTCGGGTATACGCGCGTATACTTTAAAAAAATATCAGGTTTTAAATTTAAAAAATATATACCGTATATAGGAAAAAAAAAGAAGAATTGTATGAAATTTATGAAAAATCGTCGAAATTCATACTCTGTGAGTTGTGTTCCACAGAATTAATTTGTGTTGGCGATCCATATACTCGACAAACTTTTGACAAATCAAACGTACGTATATTGCAGTATGATTGCGTATTATTTTTTACGTACATCCGATCCATATCCGGCGGGGCCCGCGTCGCGAATGTGTGATGTGCATGTGGCGGACGGCGTGTGCCCAGCCCGAGGCCACTGGCCGCCTCGGCTAGGTAGCAAGTGCGAGGCTAGCTGCTAGGCTATACTAGGCGCGAGCTGGCTATATACCGCTAGGCCATCATCATGGCTCATGCGCCATACAAAATATACAATGTACAACTTCAAGGCCAAAGGAGGCGGAGCTGATTTCGTGCAGTGGCCAGGTCCCAGTTAATTGTTAAACAGTTCGTTGTGTTCAATCACCAAAACTGCACTGTTTGCACATCAAAAAAAAGTTTTAAAAAAAAAGTTATTAACATTGGGTATGTATTTTCATGAATATTTTGCTCAAGCTCCCAACAAAATGTATGAAATGAGTAAAGATGCACTTGTACATTGCCTCTTTAACAAACAAGACGTTTGGAGGTGACAGTGTGTCTTATAAAAATCTGTATTAACAATTAAATAATTACCTCATACACTTTATGATAGCACAACCTTTACAGGTGATGAGAATTTGCAGAAACTAGAACTAGAAAATCATTATTATGACAACGGTTTGATAATTTTTGGATTAGTTTGTGCATTTTAGACATATGGTTGATGCAATGATTGGTCTGAAAATACGACTCACTAATGCTTGATGCCTTTTGCAAGATTTAATTATATTTTGATGTGATATTTATTGTGAAAAGATGCCTTTGAAATCGTGTTTATAATCAGGGCACTGTGAATGTTACACTGTCTAAACTACAAACTTACTACTTGCATTCACTTCTACAACTAATGCAGGCTGTAAAAAAGCACAACCACTGGCATAGACGGGGGCACAAGGGGGCCATGGCCCTCCTATTCAGCCACTTTAAAAAAAAAAGCGAGAGCGAAAAATCGGGAGAAGTGACAGAAAAAGGGTTAAAAAGGCGCTACAAGCCGTTATCTTTCTCTCAAAATTTGCAAAAACGTCAAAGTTTTCGCGCTTTGCGCGGCAAGGGGGATGATAACTCTCCTCTCCCTGCACCAACCTCTGTCACATACAGTGCAGTATTGCGTCCTAATAACTGAAAAGCAGTCATGGCGTCGAACTATAAATTTCCGCCTAAACAAATTGTTTGCTACAAGCCGTTTTCTTTCTCTTAAATTTGCTAAAACGTCAGAAAACTCCCCCTTCCTGTACCCATCCTTGTTACAGTGCAGTAGAGATGGAGAGAGGAAGAGAATGGAAGGTAGCTAAAAATGGAGAGAGGCAGTATTACGTCCAAAATTACTGAAAAGCAGCCAGGGCGTCGAACTAACATTCGGCCTAAAAAAAGGTGCTAAAACGTTAGAGCTTTCGCGCTTCGCGCGGGAAGGAGGGAAACTCCTCCTTCCTGCACCCACCCCTGTTACATATCGTGCAATATTGCTCCAAATAATTGAAAAGCAGTCTAACTATAACTTTCCGCCTAAAAGTTTGTTTGCTACAAGCCGTTATCTTTCTCTCAAATTTGCTAAAATTCCAGAACTTTCGCGCTTTGTGCGGGAAGGGGGAACCCCCCTCCCCCCCCCCCCCCCCCTCCCTGCACCCATCCATGTTGCAGTGCAGTATTACGTCCAAATAACTGAAAAGCAGTCCGGACGTCGAAATAACTTTCCGCCTAAAAAAAGGTGCTAAAACGTTAGAGCTTTCGCGCTTCGCGCGGGAAGGAGGGAAACTCCTCCTTCCTGCACCCACCCCTGTTACATATCGTGCAATATTGCTCCAAATAATTGAAAAGCAGTCTAACTATAACTTTCCGCCTAAAAGTTTGTTTGCTACAAGCCGTTATCTTTCTCTCAAATTTGCTATAAAACGTCAGAGCTTTCGCGCTCCGAGCGGGAAGGGGGAAATTACCCCCTTCCTGAACCCACCCCTGTTACATACAATGCTGTATTGCGTCCAAATAACTGTAAAGCAGTCCTGACCTCGAAATACCTTTTCCCCTAAAAAGGGGGGTGCTACGAGCGAGCAGTTATCTTTCTCTCAAATTTGCTATAAAACGTCAGAGCTTTCGCGCTTCGCACGGAAGGGGGAAACTTCCCCTTCCCTGCACCCACCCCCTGGGGAGCACGCACCACTTTCGCACTCTTCGCGTGCTCACAACCGCCCCCTAAAATGACATCCTGGCTGTGCGGTTGGATCCTTCACGTCTGGCCCCCCTCCAGTGGGTGTCGATCCCGGGAGGGGGCGGTAGGGGTATATATCCCCCAAAAATATGAGGTGGGGTAATGGCCTGTTAATGCACTAAAAATCTAGGTTTGAAATGCGAATAATTTCGAAAGCTCGGTCGCTTTGCTCCCTCGCATAATTATTATCTTTCAGGATCTCGTAATTTCGCGCCCCCAGTAGGCCTAAATTCTTAAATAGCTTAAAGGGTTCAACATTAGAAAAAATAAAGATGTAATTGCTTTGCTCGATATATCATGTATGTGTCATATGACTCCTGCTAAATATTGCGCCCCCGATATAGGATTAAAAAAGTGTATATAAAACAGCATTAATTTTGCAAAGGTTCAACTTTTGAAAGAAATCTCAACCAATTGTTGAGAACCGATGACCTATTGAATTACTACCGATGACCCATTGTTCGCTATATTCGATGTCATCGGTTTGAATGCGTACACATGTACACATGTGTGTGTGTGTGTGTGTGTGGGTCTGTTTAGCAGTATGTCCGAGGACATTTTCGGACAGAGAACAAAAAAAAAATCATGACAACAATGGTCCTCGGAAGCCGGACAATAGTCCTCGAACGTCGAACAATGAATTTGTGCTTTATTCCGTCGACTGTCCGAGGACGAGTAACAATAGAGGAACAATACTTGTCCTCGGAAGTAAAGCCATGTAGAGCTCTGTGTGTGTGTGGGTGTGAGGTGAGTGTGTGTGTGTTTTATTGTCAGGTCACGGGGGGGGTATTGTGTTTGTGAATCACCACCACAGCACGGTGCATCGCCTCGTCGTTAGCTTGGTGCTCTGATCTACTAGTATCAGTTTAAAGTAGACATTCAAAGAAAATCACAAATATGGCAATTAATGTATCACTAGAAACTGGGAAGCTTACAGATGGCAATCCTATAAGTTTTATGTCAACTGCGTATCTGATGATTATAAAAACAACACAAATAAAAGCTCTTCTCAGCATCTGGAATATCCAGGATTCGCCAGAAATATAGCGATGTTTTGATGTCGTCACACTCGGGATCGATCCTGCTTAAGCAGACGACGTCCTATAATGAATGAACGTAATTGCAATGCAATTATTTATCAAATTATAAAGAGTTTGGTGTATTTAAACATGACCTTATTTCACACCATTATAAAGGGAAAGTGAAACTGATTCTGATAGCTAAAACCGTTTGATTGTAAATACACAGGAGAAGGGTCAATGATCAATGAAATAAACCCCACTTTCAAATTGAAAAGCCCTCCGAATAATAGCAGGCTGGTATTCGTTCCCTCTTGAAACGCCGAACATGCCCCGGTGCAAGCAGCTGAAAATACAATGGCGTCTTATTTTGTTTACAAGTGACTGATTCCTTAATTTTTTTAACGCTGCATTTTTCATCAAAATAATACCATACACGAAGTTAAGAGTGAGGCAACAGACAAACATTAAGACTGACGCTAGTGAAGGAAGATAAATAAGTGAAGAGGAGATGACAAAATAGGCTCTGAAAAATGTGTAAGATGTTATGGGACATCGTCTGCTTAGACAGGACTGGTCCATGGTGTGTCGTCACATATCTCAGCAGCGTTCGAGGAGCTCTTCAGCTGCTATATCGGGGGCTGTATTTTACCGTTTTATAATTGATAATAATCATTACTTCAAATGTTTCCAAGCGTTGAATTTGGATAACCTTGTTTAATTTATGCAATCTATGCAATAATAAGTATTAAGCCAATATTTAAAATCATTAAAGTTCTACTTTAAGGGAGTATACCCAAAAAAATATTTACCACTACAACACTGGTTGTATAGCTATGTTCTTTGAATGTCTTTCCTTGTATTTAGGAATGGGATTACTGTAAATGTTATGTATTTTCAGTGATTGAATGAGAATAAATGAACATGAACTTTGAACAATAGGCCATATTGATCCGTCTATGAGAACCTGATTGTAACCAGTATGTACGAGTAGTTAGCATACTTGCCAACATTTGAAATTCAGAAAGGGGTCCAGCGGCCTGCCTCAAGGCCCCTGGTTGACACCGTTCCGCTCATGGTTGCTTTTATTTTGACAAATTTTCATCCGAAATGGAACCAAATCACAAATCATGTACGATTACTTACTCTACCGGACTCAATTAATTGGTATTAGACCCCAATACTATTTCCCCGAAATCTGAGCGTACAGTTTTTTATGGCTCTAAAAACTTCAAAAAACTGAACGGTTCAGTTCAAAACTGTACGGTTGGCATGTAAGAGTTAGCATCGTGGCAAACCCTGACATTTTAGACATGAAGAACCCTGCCATTGATTCTAACGAGCACGTCCCTGTTATTTGGTTTTCCCCTGCCTCCACTAATAGCATCACTCTCCCCACACATTGCTTTGTAGCCGTTCCTGGCAAAACACATTAGGAACCAATTAAAGAGAAGTTTGACTTCTGGTAATGAGCCGATGGTGACGGAAGAGGTGAGATTTCTCATTCAATTAATTCCCAGTCAGATGAACATAAGTAAGAATGTCGCCCGAATAGGATTGCTTTTGAATTACATGTACTCCCAAATATGACAAGAAATAGTTAAAATGTTTGGACTAAATTTGCTCCATGTTTGTGTAGTCCCATATACATGGACTCGTGCCTGAATGCAGTACTTTTTATAGTTTTTGATTTTCACCAAATTTAAATCAATGTTTTATTATTTTGATGGTTCCAAATTCTCGCATTACACAATTGTCTTCACTTTTATGTGACTTGGAAATGATTATAAATGGCGGAAACAGTGAATCATAATTATTTTGCGGTCTTATTCAAATGTATTGTGAAATCATGAATGATTAGGGCTTTGAAAGATATTTAGTTTGTAAAAGTTGTTCCCTTTTTGCCATTGTATTCCTGAATATTGCTTGACATTTGTCATAATTATATATTCCAATTTCATAATTTAGAAGCAATTTCAATATGCATTTTGCTTCCAGACTGGTATTTTCTTGCGACTACTCTGTAGGATAACAAAAAAAAAAACTTTGATAAACAAAAACAATAATTATCTTGAGATATCCTGGATAATTTTTTTCAGGAATTGCTTTTGTTAAGTAAACAGCCCATTAATACATATACAAATGTTAGATCTAGATCTAGTTGCACTAACTACTTCACCGGACAGTGTGGAGGGCAACTGCTGCTGGCTCGGTTGTACCTGTGGTGTAGGACTTTAAAGGGAGTGGCAAGTCGTAATCCATGGGCCTGACCAGTTGGCCTGACTCGGGGAAATTCGGATACAATCAGGTCCACGTCAGTGTTCGTGTCCACAAAATAGGCCCACAAAAATAATCTCCGAATTAATGTAAGCTTTAATTGTATATGAAAAATTATTTAAAGCGTTTGCTATTTTTTCAATGAATGCAAGCAAGGCATGAGTAGTGGAATGCTTTTTCCTAAACCCGAATTGACAATTATTCAAAATTTTTAGAGTCGGACAAAAAGTACAAAGCCCTGAATGAACAAGTTTCTCTAAAATTTTGGAAAAAGATGTCAACAAAGAAATTGGGCGGTAATTATTTACGTAATTCGTTTTACCCTTCTTGTGAATCAGCATCACTTTGGCAATTTTCATTTTCCTGGGAACAGTGCCACTTATAAAAGACAAATTGTAAATATGGAAGAATTTCATGAATGATATGTTTCAAAAGAAAATTATTAATATCATCATACCCTGAAGAAATTTTCACGTTTAAATTTGCAACTATGTCTTTAACCTCGTGTTGCTGTATTGGAGATATAAACAAAAAAAATTAGGGTTTCGAGTAGGTAAAAAAAAGAGTGAAAAAGAAAAAGAGTGAAAGAGTGATGGGCAAGCGGAAAGCAGTCCGTGGCCGCGGTAGGCCAGCCAAAGCGGGGACCGACTCTGACTCTGCTCAGAAAACTGCGGGCAGAGTACTAACGAGAACCAGATCTAACGTTATGGAGACGGCAGCAGCAGAGGTGGTAAGGCGGCGGCCGGGATCGACGGGGGAGAGACCCACCAGGGGCAAGGCCAACAGATGCTCTTGGGGCCGGGACGGCTAGAAATATTAAAGGGAGCGACAAGTCGCAATCTATGGGCGGTTTTACAGCTTACAAAATATACAGCTCCTCATTGTACCCTCCACAATTGCTCTGGTAGACAAAAGAACATCCCTTCATTGCTATTATGTAAAATAACTAGAACAGGTGAATATGCATGTGAAACCTGTTCTACATACTTTTACATAATAGAAATCAAGGGATGTTTTTTTGTCTACCAGAGCAATTGTGGAAGGTACAACGAGGAGCTGTATATTTTGTCCGCTTCTTTGTTCGCCAAGTTCATAGTATCAGCAAGTGAGGACCAATATTTACAAAGTAATTATTGAAAATAATTATTTGCAACTTCATTATGTGCAGTTCATGTGCTTTTCAGCGAGATTAAGTCAATTTGTTATCATTTTGATGATTCCAAAACCTCAGAGAATACAGCAGTTCTTATGCAGACATGATCAATCTTTCCCAACTGCTTTGAGAAGTTTCTTTCTGAATGTAATATCATAACCAGAACTAAAATGGTGATGCCCACCAAGTCTACGCCATTACTATATATGGGGGGTTTCCGCTGATCTTTCTTTGTCTGTTTGTTTTTCTGTTTGATTTTTTTTTTAATTTGAGTGTTGTAATGCAATATTGATAGGCACTGGACATTGAATAGACTCCAGACCTTGCTGTCAATGAATATAATCTTATCACTTTGAAATTTATCCTTAATTAGGTACGTTCACACGTAGAGCGATAGCATCGATGCTATCGAGGTGTCGATGCTATTTTGGTGAAGACCAGATAGTGTCGAGACCAAACGCTGTCTGAACGCAGATAGTCACGAGATAGAAGCGAGTTTCCAAACTATTCTTGCAGCGAGTTTAGCAGGAGTAAATCTCAGGATCCAGCGACAAAGCATCGACGCTTTGCGGTAGACCACCCACCGCGCTTGTGACTATTTGTCGTGTGAGCGCAATCGCTGCTATCTTCACTCGCTGCTATTATAATTCTATCTGTTTCATGTGGTGCTATAATATAATGCAATGTATGTATTCATGTGATGTACCCTCTTCCCTACTTTTTTTTCTATTATCATTCTGTCTGTTTCATCTGGTACTGTACTGTAATGTAATGTATGTATTCATGTGATGTATATAGGGGTATAGTAGGGTAATGTGTATACTGTGTGGTAAGGAAGGGTTTTTTTTTGGGGGGGGTCCTTCTTTTTATCTTTTTCTTTTTTATATATGTGACCAGGCACCACAAAACCACCCCAAAGTCGCACTGTGTGATTTTCAGTTAGAGATCAATCAATGTGTTTTGGTTGGCATGCATGGTCAAATTTTAGTGCTGGGTATTTCCTGAAAGAGTATACTTTTTTTCTAAGTAATCTAAAATGTGGAGGCACCAAACAATCTAGAAGTGGTATTTTTGCCAGCTTTTTATCAGACTTATGTGTGTCTTCTCTGGATTTTGGTGTATTACTTTTCTTTTTCACGACCCTGAATACTTGTCTCATTTTAATCTCCCATAAATCTCCCGGAGTAAGTTCTTGCATTGATACTTGTGCACTATGATAAACAGGATATGTCTATGTAGTATGCCAAGTTTTAGGACAATCTGAAAATCCCTTCATAGAAATTTTCATTGAGTTCTAATCCTCCATTTGTCACATTAGCACAACACTTTGCAAGTCAGAGTGCTTCAATAGACTGCAAACTTTAAACCCTTATTAAGAAGTAACATTATGAGGGACTGTGCATTCTTCTCTTTGTACATTGAGTTATGAACATCCAATGAGTTATATATCATTTTAAAGCTGAGAATCTGCTCTTTCAGAATCAGACCTTAACTAAAGTATGATGTGGTCTTTAGATATTGATTTACATGTGCTTACCAGAGAATATAGTGTGCATGCATGTGTTTTATTTTGGCATAAGATTGGAGTTCAGTCAATTTTGACATGTACAAGGTTTATTTAAAATTAAGTATTATAACACATGCATTTGCTACTTGATTGTATTATCGATATAACAAATGAATTGTTATTGTGTTATTATGTTGATTTATGAAGACATATAACTTCCGCGCGTTTGACCATGCATACCAATTATACTCGGGTCACTCTGTGTGGCGCAGTAATTATTGTTTTGGCAGCGGGTGAGCGATGAATAGTCACGAGTGTGTGATAGAAGCAAGTCGATCACGGCCTGTCTGAACGTACTGGAAATATTTTTGAAACTTACATAGCATCGATGCTATGTACTACGTGTGAACATAACTATCGTTTCAGTAAAGACAAACTTCACCAGTATAGTCAAGCGATCGTATGAAAATCGATATTTTATTACAAATCTCAAAATCAAACAAATTAATCGTGATTATGACACATGTCATCAGTATAGTAAACATAATCTTATACGATTATTTTACTCACACTGGCTAATAAATATTCAGTAGTCTGTTTGGAGCGAAAAGGGCGTTGACTCACATCTGGTGTACAGAGCTATCGTCCTTCAGATTCTAAACAGACATTTGTTAAATAAACCCTCCTACCATCGTTTGGCGGGTGCTTCTTATGCGTGAGAACAAATAAGCTGTCACTGGATTTAGAAGCTGTCTTAAATAATACTATAATAATAATAATATTTACAGAGCGCCTAATCTAAGCGCTTTACAGATATATTATTACCTCGGTCATCGGATTCTGGCTTGCCCGCGCACAATGTATGCATATTTTCCACTCCCTGGGGAGTATTCCAGAAATAGGCCTTGGCGCTCACATTGCTTAGCAAACGACATTAACTTTCGCATCCTACCGGGTACCCATTTAACACCTGGGTGGAGAGTGGTAAATATAGATTAACGGCTTAAGGTGGTTCACAGTCCACTGATACACAACACCTCTACAAGGCTACATCATTACTGATAAGTAAGTTAAATCTTCCAACATCTTAATAATGATAATAATAATGATAAACGAGTACCACATTATGATATAACGTCTCTATGCGCTTCCAAAGGGTTTTGATATTATTACCCTGGCTTTAACTCCGGCAGCCATAATCAGCACACAGTGCATTTCAAGTAGTAAATCCTACTAGGTACACATTTAACACCTGCGTGGTGAGTGGCAAACGTGGATTAATGTCTTGCCAGAAGACGCTAGTGCCGGGCTGAGATTCGAACCCACAACCCTTGAATTGGAAGTCAAGTGAATGAACCACTACGTCGAAGATGATGTGCACCATATGAATACATAAGATTTGAAAGCGAAAGTATATCTTTGATATACTAAGTACTTGATCGTTTCTTAAATGGCTAAATGGGTTAGATTTTTGAAATTCCCTTTGAGATTCTGAGATGGAATTCTGAAATAGAATTCGAAAAGGACAGGATCTTGTCAGGAATCTCTCATCATGCTAATAGAGGAATGAAAATTACATTTGTATTGAAATTCAAAACTGATAAGCAATAGCCGTCAACTTTTCCACTCTGTATTGCGTCGTAAATAGTGATGGGCCCTTTCCATTGCGCCAAAATTAAAGAATATAGAAAAAATTATTTCAATAAATAGATATTTTTTTTTTTCAAAGAGGCTACAATTTGGGGGCACTGCACGGCAGTGACCACATATGGTGTGTTGTTAACAACAATGGATAGCAAATTTCTGTAGTAAATGCGGGCAATAAAACTTGATTCTTTAATCTTGAATCTGTCTGATTCCTATTCATATCTGTCCATCCACATCTCCGACTGGGAGCATCAACTTTGCAGGAAGATCCTGGCCTTCTGGTTGTCCGCATCCCATCCAGTACTTAGACCTAGACTTCGGGTAATCTTTAGCAGCTGTCATCTTGCCATCGTTAAACCTCCAATACTTGTTGTTCTTGAAGAAGTACGTCTTGCCATTTCTCCACTGCAAGGCAGCATCTATCTTGGTTGGTATCCCGCTCCACTGCTGACTGATCTTCATGGATGGTCCTACAGAGAGGTTGTGCTCGAAGAACTCATGGAAGCGAGCGCCTTTGAAGATGTACATCTTGCCGTTGCCGCCCCATTTCAGAGCTGCGTCCGGTGCAGCAGGGAAACCCGCTGGCTTGGGACGCGGAAAACCCTTTTCCAGCTTCTTCTCGTAAAAACTCCACATTTTCTTGCCTGCCGAAAATTAAAAATATTATGAAACAAAAAAAATGAGAATTAAAATAACTACTTTTGTTGTACTTAAAATAAATATAATAGATTAGACAAAATGCTTTCGAGTTGAGCCTACAAAAAATAATATTTGCCATAATCATATATACTGATGACATTCAATCAATCGATCAGTCACTCCTTCAATCAATCAGTCAATTAATCAATAAGTGAGTCAATCAATTGATCATTTTCTCATCCAATCAGTTAGCCAATTAATCAGTCACTTATTGATCGAACATTCAATCAAGCAGTCATTCAACCAAACAGTCAATCAATAAATTGATCGATCAATAAAAGCAATTTATCAATAAATCAATCAGTCTCCCAGCAATAAGTCAGCCAATCAATTAGTTAATCAGTCAGTCAGTCAGTCAATCAATCGGTTAAAGAATCCATCGTTCAATTAATCAGTCAGTTAATCAATTAATTAATCACATAATCAATCAGTATACCAATTGATCTATCAATCAACTGTTCATTCATGAGCTCATAGCTCTGTTTCTTTTACGCATTAATTCTAAAATCTCCTTTCCAGTTAATCAGTCAATCAGTAAGTCAATCATCAATTACTTAGTCAGTCCATGATCAATCAGACAATTGAATCGAATTAATCGATAATGTGGTTTACCTGGCTAATTATCAATTGTATTGACTGTGGTGTGATGGAAATCGTCATTTATAATTGCTGAATTAAGGTTTTCTCTTCTACAACTTCAGATTTCCTCACCTTTAAACATGTATGTCCTGCTTCCAGAAGATACAACAGCTTGCATCCCCGACGGCGCCCCACTGAAAACCTTATTGGTTTTTCTCGGGTATCCGTCCATTACTCCCTGATCGTTGATTGCCCAAATGTACTGGCCTTTGAATGCGTAGACGACGTCGTCGGCAGCTTAATTAAAATAAACAACGGTGAAAGAGTAATGTAGGTTGTAGCTTTTGAATCTGTAACACGACCACATTGTATTCCTGATGTTTAGCCTCTATAAATCGTTTGTTTCATTAATTTTACTGCAACTTGATAATACTTTGGAAGTTTAGCATTATGCATATTATTATACGTTTTCCTTATTTTATACCACATTATTCGAAAATATGTGTTACAATTTGCTGAATCAAAATGACTCAAAATTAAAATGAGTTTAACCTAAGTCAAATCAACAAGCCATCATCTTACCATAGTATGTAGCAGCATCCCATCGGCTATCACAAGGAGGAGCGTTTCTGTTGCCACTGGTCCCACTACCCCCAGTACTCGCAGTACGATCAACATCTGGTTTACCTGATCATGCGAAGGAATCAAAATACGTGAAGTCCTTCATCTTTACAATTAGTGCTAAGTTTATAAGCTATGCGGATCATAGGTCATGTACATTATAGACACCACTCTGATGGTCTTTTTTATACTAATAATAGTCTAAAAATTTACATTTATCGATTTAATCTTGCCATACTTATGTATCAGTTTCACTACCCAATGTTTTTAATAATATATTTCAAGCAAATAATGAAATCCATCATTATCCCACCAGACAAATTAATCTTTTTCACCTCCCAAGAACTCGTACAGCACTTACAGAGAATACTTTTATATTTACTGCTCCCAAATTTTGGAACTCCCTTCCTCTGAACATGAGAGAGAGCCTAAGCTTAGGCACATTTAAACTTAAACTAAAAAAATCTTTTATTGCTTTTTATACACACTAAAACCAACCCCTAAAATAAAATAAAATGATAAATAATACACAACTCGACTTTTAACTTTTTTCATTTCTTTTCTTACTTTACATCACACACTTGAATAACTATGTACATGTATTTAAATCGTTTTATTATCTAAATTGATTCTAATGAGTTGTTGTCATGCGTTTCTCTTGTATTCATGTTACTCATACACTATGTTTATGATGATTACTTGATTTTTGTTTTTATTATTACCGATTTGTATTTACATTATTATTGATTTGTATGTTGACTGCTGAAAAGAATTGAAGTAAAATTAAAAAAAATCTAAATCTAAAACAGGTATTAGCTGACAAGGGCAATCCATCCCATAAGTGGAGAATAAATCTAAAATCTATATCTAAAATCTAGAGAGGTTTTTCTAATGCCTGCAAAAGCACTAATGTCCTCTGGCAAGGCATTAATCTACCGTTAACTTGCTTGGGGTCGGAAAATATATATATACACTCTAAAAAATTAAGTGCCGTTTTCAGCACCAGGAGGGCTGAATTTAGCACTTTCTGAGTGCTTGCATAGGGACTGCACTCAGAGTGCTTGCATAGGGACTGCACTCAGAGTGCTATTTGAATGCACACAGCGTGCTATTTCAGCACTTTCACGGGAGCTGGACCGGCTCCTTAAACTGCTAAACATTCGTTTAAAAAAAAAATCGTGATTCTGGCGAGCCTCGAACCAGGGTCCGCTGATCGAGAATTGCTGACATTACCGCTAGACTAACTCACATCGTACGATTTAGAGCAGATCTTATTGTAACGTAGTGCATTTACGACACCACATAGTTCATGTTATCTACTTGACTCCCATGACGAAGCTGGATTGCAAGAAGCGTTTGTTAGTCTGTCGGTAACATCAGCGCCTCTCAATCAGCGGAACCTGGTTCGAGGCTCGCCACGGTCACATTTTTTTGTTTGCTTGTAAATTAGCACACTTGCAAGTGCTAAAACAGCACTTCAGGTGCAGTCACTATACGAGCACCGAAAAAGTAGCACTTCAGTTTTTACAGTGTATTTACAAGGTTAATATGAGGGAAACATAGTGGAATGATAAACTTAATATAACATAGTAAACGAAGAAGCTTGACTGGGGAGGAATTTTTAATTTGTAAACAAATCTTTAGGCATTTTACTCCGAGTGTTAAAGATCGTATGCTCGATCTGTAATGAAAAACACAAGTCAGAAAAAATTGGAACCAGCGGGATTCGAACCTGTCATCTACTGCTTGCCGGGCAGCGACTTAACCAATTTTTCAAATTTTTTCTGACTTGTGTTTTTCATTACAGATCGAGCATACGATACACTGGGAGTAAAATGCCTAAAGATTTGTTTACAAATTAATATAACATGTATAATAACATAAGTGAAATGTTTTGGAACGTTATCTAATTTTACGAGAATCTGCTTTGTCTCAATCTGTCTGTATCTGTCTCCCCCCGCAACATTCTCTACCCTATCTCTCTCTCTCTCTCTTTATCTCCCTAACTCCGTCTCTCTCTCCCTCTCTCTCACACACACACAGGTTTACATGGCTTTACTTCTGAGGACAAGTATTGTTCCTCTATTGTTCCTCGTCCTCGGACAGTCGACGGAATAAAGCACAAATTCATTGTTCGACGTTCGAGGACTATTGTCCGGCTTCCGAGGACCATTGTTCTCATGATTTTTTTTTTGTTCTCTGTCCGAAAATGTCCTCGGACATACTGCTAAACAGGCCCACATACGCCCACACACACACACACACACACATTCTCTCTCTCTCTCTCCCTACCCTTTTCTACATTCATCAATCTCCACTCTGACGCGCTATCTGGTATTACCATATCATTATCCCCTCAACCCCCCCCCCCCCCCTCTCTCTCTCTCTCTTTCTCTCTGACTCTATCGCGTACATTACACATACACCCTTTATTCCTCCCCTCTAAGGGCACAGACCCTTCTCAGTTGTCAGTCGTAACTTGGTCTAGAGGGACTGAAATGTCCTACTACTTAGTACCATAGGCCCTGACACAGCCAGAGACTGAGTTAGGATAGACACTAGGCTTTGAAAAGCGCCCCACCCAACCCCCCCCCCCCCCCTCTCTCTCTCTCTCTTCCTCCCTCTCTGTCTTTTAGTCTTTTTCTCCACAAATTTTATCTCCGATTCTCCTTGTCATCATTTTATTTTTTCATCGGACACGCTGAGAAATGACTACCGATGAGAAAGGGCTATTTAAATGATATACGCGTCGTGTCATACCGTAAAGATGTTGGATGCCATCGATGTCGTCTTGCTGGAGTTGAAGGTCCTCAACATATCCAATATACCATGGAAACATGAGAGCTGAGATGTCGCTGGAATGAGCCAGGCCGAGACTGTGACCGAACTCGTGCGCGGCCACGAAGAAGAGATCGGTACCGTTCTCACTACCCACTGTGAATGTTTCGTCTTCGTCAAAATGGACGTCGCCAACTTCTGGGTAGAACGCGTGGGCGACAGTTCCGCCTGCCGTAGCGATACAGCGCAAAAGAATGATAAGGGAAGAGTGGACAGAACAATCAGTTAAGCCCTATAAACGTGGTAAATTAAATTAGAATAAGTTACAATGGCTTCTGTACTCAATTTTAAAGTTCTTTTGTTTGTTTTTAGAAATCAATTACGAAGTTAAAGACCATTATTATCAAGGCTTAAATAAGTAGTAAGCTGTTTATGGAGATCCCTATAGTTAATAACTGGAAAATGAATTACTAAACTAGTGAATGGAGTCTTTTGGACACTGTTTTTTGCATTTTAGCAAAAAAAAGAGCAATCGTTTTGAATGGTGCATTTTGGACCCTTGTTTAGTGTGGTTCGACTTAGAAAAAAACACCTGTATAAAATCACTTACTCTAAAATACAGCATTCACCATTGTACAAAATCACCCCCCCCCCCCTCCCCCCCCCCCACACACACACACACACACCATTCACTCACTGTGTTATTGTAAAAATAGATTGCTCCAACATGTCTATGGGCATATGCACAGACATTTTAAGTACTACTAAGTGTACTACTAAGTGATATAATAATAATAATAATAATAATAATAATAATAATAATAATAATAATGATGGCTTCTTTTATAGCGTTCAGGTCCGTCATGTCGTGACGCTCATGGCGCTCCAACATTATATAGATATAACGGTGCCTCATTCGTGAAGATAAGGCCTACTTCAAAGTAGATCATGTAGAGTGACCATTGCCTTTAGTGCCCTATTTTCAAATACACATTTCATCTACTGTCAGACGCACCTGGTCCATCAAAAAAATCTAAAAATCCATGAATTCCCGCTACGAAATCGATAAGGATGTCGGCAGAGGAGCTGGATGTCTCGGTAAACGTCATGGGTGAAGCATCAGACCAAAGTTGGAAGGCTCTCCGGATAGTACCTCGTATCTGAGACCGGGTGAGATCTGGTGTGTAGCTGTTGAAGTGATAGGTCAGGTCGTTCTTCCTCCATTTTCTTCCTGTATTAATCATGTGTAGAATGAAAAAAAGTATAAAGAGAGTAAGCTTAAATGCATTATTGCCATAAGCGACAATACAAACACTGGTCGGTGTTCTATTCATTCCATTAACCACGACAGCATGTTGAACAAACGAAAAAACTTAACTCTCGGTGTAACTTCCTCTGTGACTGAAACACGGCATGCAGCGGGTTTCAATTGATTTGAATATGGTGTTTGTTCCGTGTTTTCCTCTTCTATGTTCTTTTTTCTTATTTTTTTTATCTTTCCGATTTGTTTTGTTTTGTTTTGTTTTGATTTTGCATCATATTTCGAGTCATGCTTGACCTGCAACATTGCTCACTTTTCTTAACATAATATGAAAATGTGCAAGAATGTCTTGCTTTATAAACATCACTGGCATCGTGACGAGCTATAGGCGCCATTTTCTTTCGAAACTTTATATCTTGGCAGTTTTCGGTAAATGATGTGTATTTCCCCCCTAGAAGCTCACTTTGAAACATATTCATGGCTCAGAACAAACTTGATAAGGTGTCAGGCACAGACAATATATCTTGCATGTTTAGCTTGAATGCAGTAATTGAGTTGTGTGGACTTCCAGTACTGTACCTTTGCTTCTGTAGCATCAAGCCGTAATAAATTGTAGTTCCAAGTCGATTTTTCTTTTTCTTTTTAGGGGATGGGAAGGAGAGGAAGTCAATGCTTTTTTTTTACCCTATATCATTTAAAAGACGTAAATACGATAAGAATGCCCTCCAACCTTTTGTGGCGTATCTCCTGAACCGACTGGTACCATTTGTTTCCAGTAGCTGTTGAGTGCCCATCAAACCGGTTCCGATGATGTCTTCTACGCCGCATCTCTTGGCCTGGAGTTTCTCTCGTGTCGCGTCGTCTAGGATCCCTGTCTGCTCCAAGCCAGCAAACTGCTGGAAAGATCTACGAAAATCGAAGTATAAAAGACGGGTTTTCATTTTATGTATTTCGTTTGTAGGTTCAAATTTCCACAGCTTCATCGCCAGCCCGAAAAACGAAACTCGATAGGGAGGGGTGCTAGTAAGATTTCTTTTGTCTTTCAAGAATCTGGAAACGGGTCATTGACAAGAAATATATTTTCAGGGGTTATGATATATCGCCTTGTTAATCACATAAGTCCAAAATCATATTTCCAAGGAAGCAAGAGGAAGAAAAACAAACTTACTTCATCGGTATTAAGCCTTTGATACCGAAAAAGTGAGCATCGTGTTCGCTTATACAATCGCTAATTATTATTGGCCTCTTGGTCACAACAAATTTTCAGCATCAGTTTCATTAAGCTTACATTCAGTTAGAGTTTTATAATTGAAGAATTGTTTGTCTATTTCGAGAACTGAGTGGATAGTACTTTGTGAAACATAGATTGTTTTGTCATATTAGAAAAAAAATGTGTTTAAACAATTTAAAGACTCACATGATTGCAGATTGCAGTGACGTTGATGAGTGTTGAACCCCGGTCATAAGGTAACCATACTTCTCAAGATAATCCTGAATGGAAAACAGTAAAAGGTCAAGTGAGTGGACGGAAGAGAGAGAGAAAAAAAGAAAAGAGAAAGAGAGAGAGAGGGAAAGAGAGAGAGAGAGAAAGATAGAGAGAGGGGAATAGTAACAAAGAAACTTGAGGAGTGAGGAGAATCATGCAGAGAAGGATAGTCAGCGCAAGATGGAGAGACGTGAAGAAGTTTGTTGAATACCTGATCGTATCGCTACATTAATGCCTGAAGGAGATCAATATTCCATACGTCATTTCATAGGGTTTGAAATGTAGGAGCTTACAAAGGACTGAGAGAGTGTAAAGTCAGAAAGAGAGAAATAGTGTTTTACGATTTGTATAACTTTTCAAGTTTGATATATTGAATTTCTTTAGGCCAACGCGTCAACGTGACTTTTTTTTTCGTTATTCATGTTATTCGTGAGAATCGCTGGAGATTGAATTTCACATCATTTTTGTTTATTTATTCAAAATACAATATGCCATTGACAGACTAACGTAAACATTCATGACATCTGTGTAGACAGTTGTTTATAAAGAAATGACAGATACTGTTTTCATGCCAAATCCCTTCATGATAAATTCTCTATATCCCAAATGGAATGTTGTGCCGTGAGGCAGATGTTACTGAAGAATTGGTAGCAGGGTGAATATGACTCTGAGTTACAAACGGAATAGTACGAGAAAACATATATTCCATTTTTATCACATTTCTTTTGTCTCGATATGCCCATTGACCATAAGACAGATGCTGAAGGTATCATTCTAACATCAAAACAACATTACGCGAAACTGGCCCAAAATGCTATCATCATGGCTATAATCAGAAGGATAACAAAGAAGATAAGCATGGAGTAAAATATTTCTCTTACATATAACTACGTAACGTTTCATACCGCGTCATCTTTATCAAACAAACGTGAAAGTAACTGATAGAAATATCTTTCAACACATTGTAGTTTTTCGGGTTAGTTGTCCTGGGTAGTTGTCTGGGATACTTGCAATGCAAGGGGGTCAAGAAAGATTAATATACTGGAATGGCATTAGAGTGCAATCAAACGGGAGCGAATTATTTACTGGGGTCCTTATAGGATTTACTTTTTATTCAAATATTGTCCGACAGGGGGGAAAAAGTAAACAAGTCCGGATATTTTGGGGTGCCTCTTCGCTCTAAAGATCCTTGCCCATGCTATACTAGCAAATTTGGTATAATGTCTTCCTAAATCATCGGTATTATTAACATGATTAAAGATTAAAGATAAAGTTGGGTACTGGTGATGCGATTATTTGTACAGAAACTATGTGGAAGCATTTGGGAAATTTGGTTATGTAAGAACTGGGGAGCGTTTTATCAACTGTTTGGTCAGTGACTTTTACCGACAACTGTTATAAGCTACTGAAATCCTTGCATCTGATTGGCTGAGAGCAAATTTGTCGGTAAAAATCACTGACAACACTTGATGAAACGCTCCCCTTGATATACTGAGAGTTTTCGGTATCATCAAAATAAGAGATTGACTATTGGGGTGTTGCAAGAAAGTTGCGATTGATTGCAAGTTGCAACTGATCGGTACTGACCAATCAAAATCATTGTGACAAGCGCGTCTTCTTGAATGGGCAGACCCTGAACCATTCAGAATGGTTGTTCTAATTTGCTTTACAATTTGCAATTGATTGCAACTTTCTTGCAACACCCCATTAATCCTGCTGAAAATCTCATGTACTTCACCCACAAGAATTTACTATGATATTCTTCTAAACTGACATAAAAAGAATGAGAAAGCTCATAAATTACTTTTCACTTTTGCCAGAACTCAGCCTTCTCTTTAAGTCTTTTTACGGGATGTTGATAAAGGCTTAACTGAGTATACTAGTTCAATATGCAAAAGTAGGCCTGCAAGTTCGTTCTATGCGCGATAGCCCTCGAATGTACGAAATGTGTTAGTTATACTACTTATAGTTGCATTTTGTATGCGATTATAATTACAATGTCACAACATTAGTTTATGTAATACCGAATTTCAAAATCTTGATTAGCATAGTGAAACAGATACTCTTGAATCAATTCCGATGTTTTTAGTTCTAGCTGGAAATATAATCTCACTAATTTATATGGAAGGATACAAATCATAATTATAAAAGATTTTAAAAGCACAAGAATGAACAGTGAATAATATGTACTTACGATAGGAGTCAAACCAGTCGGTGTAGATGATACTCGTCTATCTTCGTTCCTCCGAGTGGGAGCCGAGTAAACCCGAACCAGACAACTGAATCCAAACAGGAGCAGAACAACTAATGACTTCATGTTGACCAACAATAATGTCTACAAACTCAGATTTTGAATTTATTTGAACGAGATTTTTAAATAAATCACTTTGGATGTTTCCAATGCAGAGAAAAGTCGGAACATCAGATTCAGTCCATTTGTTGTTTTCGTTTTTCGACGTGCAGTAATTTTTTAATTTCTCGCGACTGAAACGAAATTGCGATAAACCTGTTACGATTTAAAGAAGTTGTGGTTGAAATTCAGTTGGCTATTGATTTAACATTAGATGTTTACTATCGAGGCTCGCAGCCAAGATCTAAGCTGTGATGTAGCGGTCCTCAATTTCTGGTTCTTGTCCTGCAAAAGTTTGCATTATATATACAGCGATACACAGAGGGCGGTCACTGGAAGTATCAGGATTCCACTTATCGTCCAATCACCTCACATCTCTTAGTTGCCCAGGGCAACCAAACATGACATGACATCATCTTAGTTCTGTCATGTTGAGTTTTTCGTACGAATGATGACGTAGTTTTTCCTTTTTACAAATACGTACCAGGGGTCAGGAAGAAAGAAGGATTTGTATTGGTCATTTGACACCGCAGATGTAAACGATGAGTCACACGTATGAGCATCGTTAACAATATAGTTCATTGTATATTATGAGAGGGAAAAGACATACATATGAGAAGGAAAAGGATATTAAGAAGTAGAGGAAAGAAGAAGAAAATATATTGACTGTGAAGAAAACAATAAAACCAAAATGACGAGAAGAAGCAAGTGCACATAAAGAACACGATGAGAGCATCGTAAAAGGAACACGAAGAAAACAGAAAAGTTGTCAAATAAATACAAAGATTGCAACAGCAAACTAAGATTCGGAACTAGAACAAATAGATGGTGATGGAATGATTTTGGAATGGACTTCCAGCTAAATTTCGTACATGTACTTGGAAGTGAACATCATTATCTCCCGCTTGGAAAGCCATACAAGGTCAGGCGCGATATCTCCTTTTTTTCTTTCCTACTGTTTTTTCAAGTTCTTTCCTTAACAGTCAGCTTGATTGATTTACCATTTGTTGAAGACGGATTCTTCATCATACCGGAATAAAATAGTCTACTATTCCCGCCTTCCGGACCAACCATGGTTCCGTTCTCGGTCTATCAAAGATTCATGCTCATGGTTAATCTAATTTCGAATAAATCAGTGGGTTGATATTTTGTTCTAAAATTAAAGCCGTAATATCGGAAAGATCCGGGAGTTCTAGTTTGGTGGTTTTAAACCACTTATTAACGTAATTACTATTTTAATGTGCATTTTAGGCAGGTGATCAATGTGCTTCCGTCTCATAAGTTTTGAACAAAGAAATAATATTGTAACCATGGTAACAGAATAATTTTAGGCCACTGATCAGATTGCTCTCGAAAACGTATCAAAGAAATTCGGCTCTTTGCAATGCGACATTCATACGCAGAGTGATTGATTTATGGATTTTATTTATTTGAATACGGCATAAAAAACCTGCCTTCAGCCGCAGTGGCGTATCTAGGGATTATTCTACCCGGGGCAAACAGTGAATTTGTGCCCCACCCCCACCTTCCGAAACCTACCTACAGTTACGTTATTGTACGAGCGAGGGAGCAAAGCTACCAAGCGGTATATTTTTTTTCTCCAAGTTTAAGCCCCCAAAACGCAATTTCTTATGCATTTTTCCAGGAAATTTCGCAACTGAGTTCTGCAGTTGATGGGTAGAGATCCTAGATTTGAACATTGATAAACGGTTTTCTATATCCATCTCCTTCTCAATGCTAAGGGATTTAGCAAAGCAACTGAACATTTCGAGTTTTCTTATAATTTTATGTTGAACCTCTGCAAATGCTATTTTATATACTGTATCCTATATTGGGGGCGCAATATTTAACAAGAAGCTGATGAAACTTACATGGCAGCGAGTAAAGCAACGAGAACTACATTTTATTTTTCAAATTTTATGCCTTTTAAAAACGATATTACTAGATCCTCGCAACATAACCGAAGAAACAAAGCGACTGAACTTTGGAAAATGTCGCATTTTAAACTCTCAAAAAATGTATTTCTTATGCATTTACCCTACGGATTAGGGGGCGCATACTCCTTAACAATAATACTTTGTCTTCATTTTCTCCTCGTTTTTTTCTTTCACTCTTTTGCGTTTTTTTTTAGCCCCCTTAAAGTGCCGCCCGGGGCACGTGCCTTCCTGCTCCCCCCCCCCCCCCCCCCCCCGTAGATATGCTACTGGGAGGGGGTGTCAAAGACAATTCTATACTCTTTTCGCCTTGTATTGTTTAAAAGAAGTAAATACGATAAGAAAGAGAATGTCATCCAACTTCAAGTGGCGTATCTCCTGAAGCGACAGGTACCATTTGTTTCCAGTAGCTGTTGAGGGCCCATCACACCGGTTCCGATGATGTCTTCTACGCCGCATCTCTTAATTGTCCTGGAGATTCTCTCGTGTCGCCCCGTCAAGTATCCCTGTCTGCTCCAGTCCAGCTAACTGCTGGAAAGATCTACGATAAATAGAATATAAAAAATAGTGAAATTATTCATACCTCTCGTTTAAAATCATTTACATCGAACATAGACATATCAAGGCTTTCCTGACGGAGGGGATATGTAATTGATTTCCTTGTTCAAGGGATTAGCTAGCTAGGTACTATCGTTCCCTAATGAGGAATCGGAAAATAAGAACATTTAACTGAAAGTTCATTAATATTCACGATATCCTAAGCCAGTGCTATCTAGATTATACTAATTAGATACATGTCCTGGGGGTGTTTCACAAAGAATTAAGTTTGACTAACAGTCGCACTTAAATTCCTAGTTGTGTGCGATATATGACACATCACCGCATTGGTCAGATCGTGCTCATGGGTAATCTACCAATGAGATTATGCGTTTAATACCGTATGCGCATTGGCACTTACGCATGATTTTAAGTCAAACTTAACTCTTTGTGAAACACCCCCAGTACCATGTTACCAAATAAAATAAAGAAAGACAGAAACAGAGATAGAGACAAATGTCACTGACTTACCCCATCACGAGGCCTTTGATATATGGAACAAATAGCCATACTGTGCTTGGACACAAACTGCGTTTTATTATTGCCGTTTTGCGGCAAGAAAAATCCTAAGTATTTTCATGAATATTTCCTTTCAAAAATTTACATTACATCTACTCCAAGGGACGGATCGGCCTAATATTTAGGGAATAATATGTTGTTCTGTCTTTGCTATATTTTTTTTCACTTTCCCCATGTAGTACATGTATAAAGTTATGACGTAGATTATAGTACATCAGTGTTTGAGAGCGGAAATGTGACCAAGCATTTAATTTCCCAAATGCGCAAAGTTCTGTAAACTGTAAAATTTACCCAATATTATAGGTAAAAAGGGGGATGTGCATGTTTGTGGGGTAATTTTTTTACCAAATCTATTTTCGCGGGTAGAAGTAATAAAGAAGGGTCATTAGCATTTTCTAATGACCGGTCGGTTAATCATCTGAGATCTATGGACTTTGAGATGAGAGTGAATTGTCAAATGACAAGGATTCTTGTCACCATTTCATAAAACAAATAATAAACATCATGTTCAGGGATTTTCAGGAACATGAAAATCGATCAAGAGCGAAAGCTCAATTAAGAATATTACAAAAAAGAAATAGATTAAAATGCAAAAAAAAAATAACAACATGTCAATGTTATTGGTATAATTATCTCCCCTTCGAAACACCCCCAACACCTTCGGATATTGCGTCGGGTACATGTCTTATTCTTCCTAATGCCCTCATTGATATGTACTATTTGTATACTAAAAACTCACATGATTGCAGATTCCAGTGACGTTGGTGAACTGCAGTCATTAGGTAACCATACTTCTCAAGGTAATCCTGAATGGAAAACAGAGATGAAGTGAATATAAAGAGGGATATACGGAGAGAGAGAGTGAGGGGGAGAAAGTGAAGAGGTATAATAAAAGAAGTGAGGAGAAGGGAAAAAGAGGGACAGAGAGCTAGAGATGAGTGGACAGGGAGAATATTTTTGAGCATACACAGAAAATTTGTATATTTCATACTTAATGATGATTATAATGATAGAAATAACAACAACAACAGCGATAATAATGATGATGACGATGATGATAATAATAATAAAATATAGTAATTAGTATTAATAATGATAATAATAATAATAATAATTTTGAAAATAATAATAAGAAGAAAAGTAATAATGCATTAATAATGCAATAATGATGCAATCTGCAATAACCAGTTCTCTTTTCTTCTCCAAGGGACAGGTGACAATGATAATAAACGAATTTGATAGTCTGTTGTTTTTTAGCTTGATGTATAATCACATTAATCTATAAACATATAATGAAATATACAAAGAAGATGTTGGCACAAGAATGAGGTAGAAGCAGAATAACTAATGACTTCATGTTGGCCGACAATAATGCCACACTCAGACTCTGCTTTTTATAAAGCGTTTTTAGGTCGTCCCAACAAAATGAATAGAAAAATAGGCAAATCAGACTCAGTCCCCCCCCCCCCCTTTCCTTTTTTTAGGTGCAACAAGATGTCGATACCGATTGAGAAAATAAAACCTAAAACTATTGTTGTGTTAAAAATTTAGTTTGCCATTGATTCAAATTTAGATATTAACTGTCCAGCTCGGAGCCAAGATTCTAGTGTTGTAGCAGTTCTCAGTTTCTACTTTTTAACCTGTAAGGTTTTGCCTTATATGATGGGATATAGAGTGTCATTTGGCGGTCTCTGCGAGCATTAGGATTCCAACAATCGTCCAATCACATCCATGTCATGACATCATCTACATGTTTATCTCTGTCGAGGTTTTTCGTACCAACATGACGAATGATGACGCAGTTTTTCTTTTTACCAGGGGCGGCAATTTCTTGGTGGGATAGTGCGAGAGGTCGGGGTAGTTCATGATGTTCATCCCCGCCCCTCCTCCCGAACCACCCTACCCCACCCTGGAAAAATAATATTTTGCATATTGCAGTATAAAATTCTGCATTACAGCGATGCCCTGTTGGTAAATTTATTTATCATTTTGCAAGGTCGCGTATGGCGACCAAGCGAAACTTTTTGCACCATGTTGTGTGAAACTTTGCCTTTTCGAGCACGTTTGATCACGCAGGCAAATCAAAGTCTGATATCTCCACCTGTTATTCTTTCTTTTAAAGGGTTTAGGCAGCGTTAAATTATCATATAGACAAAATTTTCGGCTACTTTCCCCTATTTTTTTTGGGGGGGGGGACGACCCAGGGGCCGCGGATAATTTTTGAAAGTGAGGGAAGGGGCTGTGAGAAGTGTTATGAAATTTGTGTACTAAAAGAAAGTTTGGTGCTGCTGGCTCGCAGCTGGATCGCAGCCTTGCCCCTTTTGCAATTATTCATCAGGGTCTGGAAGAAAAGCACTTTTTATTGGTCATTTGACACCGGAGATGAGTCAAGTATGAGCATCGTTAGCAATATGGTTTATTGTGAATTATGAAAAGTAAAAGACATAAAAGGAGAAAAAATGAAATGTGAATGGACCCCACCACAAGCCATGTGCTTCCTGGGATCCTCGCCTCCTTCCACCATGTCATTTTGTGGGGGCGGGGGGGGGGGGGGGGGGTTGTGAATGTACATTTCATCTTGTATTTGATAATGCATGAGAAGGAAATAAATGTATTTTGAATCTGAATCTAAGGAGGAAAATATAGAAAGGTTGAGAAGGCAACAAAGAAGAAAATTATGAGAAGAAGTGATGCATATATTAACACCCAAAAAAGAAGTACCAAGCTACCAAGAAAACAAAAGATTGCAGCAACAAAATACAATTTCGGAAAAATAGATGGTAATGTGACGATTTTGGTGGAACATTCATGCTAAATTCCGTACATAGCAATAAATTCTATTTTCTCCCGCTCAGATAGGAATACGAGGTCGAAAGCGATATCTCTTTCTCCTTGCTTTCTTTCCTTGATAAGTAAACTTGATCGATTTACCTTTTGGTGAAGGAAGTCAGATTCGTCATCACACATGATTAGATTAGTCCTCTATTCCCCGACCAATCACGCACTTACTTAAAGTTACGTAAAGACTGGAACATGTTCTTGGGTGCTATGCTAATCAGATTCTCAATCATTTAGCACAAGAACTGATCACCAGTCGTGCGTAAAGTCGTGCGTAACTTACGAACAGCTTCATGAAACACCCCCTTGTGTACTGTATTTCAAAATGAAAGATACGCGTAATATCTTCTTCATGTAAACCTTAGATCACAACAACTTTTAATTCACCATGTACATAAAATTTTTTACTCTAATGCAGATCACTATATTTCAAATAACTTTACTCGCTCTTGAAGTGTTCATGGGCATGACACTAGAAATAGTCAATTTAATTTCGTAGTGCCTAAGCGGAAAGGTAAAATTGGAAATTCCTTTTATTTTAACGGTATTCTTTTCTGGAATTCCCTCCCAAATCATGTTAAGTCAGTTAAGAATTTTTTGCATTTTAAAAGGGTATTGAAGCATCATCTGAAAAATGTGTCTACTCCATAACGATATTTCTCCTCTCCTTTTTGTAGCTCAGATGGTTTTTTCCTTTATTATATGATTTATGTAACCAACGTTTATTATCGATTGTTTCATTATGATTTTCTGTATATGGTTTTTCCGTTGAGTAAGTCTTGTTTTCACATTTATGTAATCTTCGCCTACTTTATAAAAATGTTATGTATTATTTTGCTACTTTAGTACATTCTTATTACTTGTCGTACGTGTACGATAGTCTTGTAGCCGTACTAATGTGTTTTCTTAGTGTATTTTTTTAATCAGTTATTTAGGTAAGGACCCCGTTGGAAATAAGCCATTTCGGCTTTCATCATGGGCTATCCTGTCATGGTACCTGGTTATGTTTTGTATTCCAGTATACCTGACGAATAAAATCAAATCAAATCAAATCAAATCATATAGATGGTAAGTGCACTCAAATTTAAACAAAACGTTTAAAAACTTTTTTTCGCTTGCTTCGCTCACTCAAAGGTGACGTTATAATGGGGAGTGCTCGTTTTTTCCGAAGGTTCATAATTCCGCAAAAGAAATTGCCATACCAGGAGTTCATATGGCTCATAACGCCGATCATTTGTTGCATTACTCCGAAGGTTAATAATTAGAAAAATTCGTTACTCCGATGGTTCATTATTCCGAAGGGTCGTAATTACGAAAAATGATATACGGTTCTCTTACATTTTCGAAATTACGAACCTTCGGAATTATGAACCCTATTTCATTTTCGGGATTACGAACCCTATTTCATTTTCGGAATTATGAACCCTTTTTCATTTTCGGAATTATGAACCTTAGGGGTATACGAATCTTTGGAGTAAATAAACCTTCGGAATTATGAACCTTCGGAAAAACGACATGTTACCTTTATAATATTAGATAAATCAGATTAGCATACTACTTCAAAAGTAATTGGATAGGGAGTTCACCCCGTGTGGTTTAATAGCTTTCTATATAGTAATTCACTCTTTCCCTTTTCTTTCAAATCGAGCCTTTTGGATGCCCCCCCCCCCCCTGCAGCCAAAAGAGGGGGGCCTTAAAAGCTCTTTCCTCTTTGCCACACATTAGGCCACGGTATAATTATAGATAATTATAGATACTTATTATGTTATTGTTGTTTTTTATGTTATTGAGTTTTTACAGGTTTTTTTACAATCAAATTTGATTATTTATTCAATTTATTGTGCATTAGGATATTTTGGGCAAATATTCCCTACTTTTTTAAGGGGCGTGGTCATGATAATTTGGTTCCCTTCATAATACACTCTGATTCATGATTTTTCCAAGAATCTTTAAATGGTGAATAGTTGGCAAGTAACTTTCTGAATCAATCCACATTCGTAAAACGCAAGGATTTCATTCATTTGCTTTTTTAGTTTAGCTTTTTCTTTATTGGGTACTCAAAAAAGTATCTATAATGGTCATTATTATGCAAAGTGCAAGTTGATGAATTAAATGGAAATACAAACTTTTGAAAATTTTGCCATGTTTGGCAGCAATAATATACTCTGATTTATATTTCAGTTTGATAAAAGACAGAAGAGATTGAAAATTCGGTTCCTCTTTTTCTAAATTTCCACCGGCATATATAAAATCGGGTACACATATGAAAGAAAAAATATTTGAATTCTTCATTATTAGGGTCTATAAAGATGGTTACGTATTTCTTCGACTCATCATTGTTGCCAAAGTAAAGTGGACCGAGGGTACAAATATAGAAGTTCATATCATCATTATTATTATCGTTATCACCACCCTCATCACAACCATCATCATCAACATCATCGTCATAATAATCGTCATCATCGTCATTATCATCTTCATCATGATAATCAGTTTCATCATCGCCATCATCGTCATCATCATCGTCATCATAATCATCACCATCATCTTTATCATCTTTACTATCATCATTATAATTATTAATATCATCTTCGACAACAAAAAAGGAATCAACCACATCATCATCACCATTTTCATTATCATCAGCATCATCATCATCATACAATCATGATATACTCATCATAACTGTGTCACTGCGCAATGTCAATAAAAAAAAAATGAGTAATCAACCAAATAAGAATTAAGAGAATATTTCATATTAATTATTTTATTATGATTTGTAGTAATCATATTGACATTTATGGTGAGTATAATTTCAAAAAAACGAAACGGAAAGTAAATGCTTCTACAACTGCTGCTACTAATACTACTACTGCTACTAGTACTTTTAATACTACATGTACTACTACTGCTACTGATACAGATACAAATACTTCTACTACTACTACTACTACTACTACTAACTACTACTTCTACTACTACTACTACTGCTGCTGCTACTGCTACTAGTACTTCTAATACTACATGTACTACTACTGCTACTGATACTGATACAAATACTTCTACTACTACTACTACTACTACTACTACTACAACTTCTACTACTACTACTGCTGCTGCTGCTACTGCTACTAGTACTTCTAATACTACATGTACTTCTACTGCTACTGAAACTGATACAACTACTTCTACTACTACTAACAATGATAAAAATGATAATACATATGAATATAATAATAATGATAATATCGATAGTAATAAAAGCGATCATAACAATAATAATAATATTAATAAGAATAATAATAGTGATGGTAATAACGATACTGATATAATAATTATACCGACAGTAATAATTACATTATTGATGATAATATTAACATCGATAGTAATAATAATAATAATAATAATAATAATGATGATAATAATACAAATAATGATAATAATAATAATAACCATCATAAAAATAACAATAATAAGAAGGATAAGAATACGAATGATAGTGATAATAATAATAATAATAATAATAATAATAATAATTATAAAAATGATAATAATAACGAAGTTTCTACTCGAATATACAATTGAAAATACAGTGATATATGTATAGAGCAGCATTTGAAGCATAAATATTGATGAAGGGGAATAGAACAGTAACACACGTACATGTGTAAAAATAGTTGACAATTTCACAATAAATAAACTTACATTAAAAAACGAACATGAGTGGGGGATGAAAAAAAAATGGTTCATTCAACCCATCATTAAGTACTACTCCTACTACTACTACTACTACTAATAATAATAATAATAATAATAACAATAATAATAATAATAATAATAATAATAATAATGATAATAATAAAAATCAACAAGAACAACAATAATACTAACAATAATGATAACAATAACGAAAATAATACTACATCTTAAATTACAGTTAACTGTTTCTTATCGATAAAATGAATATATTGATACCAATACGAGTACTGACTAGAGGTGCATTTCAAATACATGTACTATAATCATTGATAAATAATTGAATTTCAGAGGTAGCATATCAAGGAGTCTGTAGATATAAATAAATAATTTAAAAATAACGCACACATTTGTAAAAAGTCTTTTAACATGTTGAATAAATAAATAAATAAGTCAGGGTGAATATGTAGTATACTTACTTTATTTTCAATCAAAATACTAAGATTCCGAATTATTGCTCTGTGCTTTTATGTCCTTGGCCAAGTCTTTGATTTCTTGCATTTAGGAGGGTCAGGGGATTATTACCCCCCCCCCCCCCCAGGCCCCAACACACACACACACACACACACACACATACATACACACCCGCACCCACACAGTCTTGTATTGCTTTATTTCCGAGGACAAGTATTGTTCCTCTATTGTTACTCGTCCTCGGACAGTCGACGGAATAAAGCACAAATTCATTGTTCGACGTTCGAGGACTATTGTCCGGCTTCCGAGGACCATTGTTGTCATGATTTTTTTTTTTTTTGGTTCTCTGTCCGAAAATGTCCTCGGACATACTGCTAAACACGCCCACATACGCACGCAAACACTCCATAGTGGTTCTGTAGGCCCATTTAGCACTGTTTAACATGATGTCAGCATATGAGACTATCATTCTTGTTTTCATTTGCCGGTACAGTCGCATACTGATAGATTCTTCCCATCTCGTCTTTATCTAATTTTTGGCTGGAAGTTTTGATTTCGAATAAATGAGTGTGGACCCTAATATGTCCTGTCCACATTTACAACTAGTCATGTTCTCCTAGGAAATTTACTCCCTATGAAAAAAAATACCCGTAGGATGATAACCCTCTTCATTTCTGCAAAACTTGCCCTTATATGACTTCAGGATACTTAGTAGTTATCATTGGGTGTAATTGAGTTAATCTCTGTGAGAGGGTACTAGTTGTCCGAGACGTAGTTATCCTGTGGATTAGGTAGGTGTCCGGGGTCATTTTATTTGCCATAAGCGGGTAATAATTCAGGGGTAGTCATTCTGAACACTTTAGCTGGAAGTTCCTGGCCTTCGGTCAGTTTGCATCCCAACCAGTCAGATTCTTCAGCAACTGCCATCTCGCCATCGTTAAACCTCCAATAATTGTCATTCTTGAAGAAATACGTGGTGCCGTTTCGCCACTGCATTGCCGCATCAAGCTTCTTTGGTATCCCTCTCCATTGCTGGAGGATCCTCTTGGACCATCCGATAGAGAGATCATTCTCGAAGAACTCATAATAGCGAGAACCTTTCAGGATGTAGATCTTGCCGTCATTAATGAGAGCAGCATCGGTCGATTTAGGGAAACTCCTTCGTTTGGGACGGGGAAATCCTGGCTCTAAATGCTTACCAAAGTATCGCCAGACTCTCATACCTGAAGAAAAGTAATGACACAAAATAAAGAATAGTTACTAAATTTTAATTTGCTACAGTACTAGTTAAGAACGAATATATCGGTCCGCTCAGATTCAGAAGGGTGGTAACTCTTATATTCTTTGATACAGAATTAATACCATTCTGAGTCTCAATGTATATATATATATACATGTCCAGCTCAAGACTTACCATTGTACCTTCGTCATCTGTTCGCATATTAGGTGTTACCATTGACAAGTTTATGAATATGTCAGAACATGTTTCAAATGTGTCTAAGTCTGTTAATTACCATATACGTAACATCAGTAGAATAAGAAAGTTCATAGATAAATATTCTTGTCATGCAGCGGTCAGATCTCTTGTTTTGTCTCGTCTAGATTACTGTAATTCACTTTTCAATGGTATATCGGGGGATATCGCTTAAAGATCTTACCTCCCTTCAACTCCTCCAAAATAAGGCATCAAAGCTCATCCATTGTAAACCTAAATTTGTCCATGTCTCCCCTCTCATAAATGATCTTCACTGGCTTTGTGTTTATAATCGTATCAAATATCAAAACACACGCTCGGCCACTAGTAATACACTTACCGTCCCTCGAACCATGCAGTAAACAGATAGGTGATAGGGCTTTTTCGATTATCGCCCCCAAAACCTGGAACTCCCTACCTTTTGCATTAAAGAATTGCCAAACTCTCACATCATTTAAGAAGTGTCTGAAAACACATCTCTTCTAATTTGTCTTTTTTCAATATCTCTGTACTTACGTAATAATATTTGTATGATACTGTTCTCTTTGTTTATCTGTTACATGCGCTTTGTATCTTACGAAAAGGCGCTTTATAAGTGAAATTTATATATTATTTATATATTTCTTTCTTCAACCTTATGACATTCTCACATCATTTTCGGATTGCTTTCCCTTCATATTGTATTGTTGTAATGAATGAATTTCTTGTTAACGCTCACCTCTGAACATGTATGTCCTGCTCCCAGCGGAAACAACGGAGTGGACGTTTGAGGGCGCTCCACTGAAAACCGTGTTTGTTTTCGTCGGGTACCCTTCCATGACTCCCTGATCGTTGATCGCCCAGACGTACTGGCCTTTGAAAGCGTAAACGACGTCGTCCGGAGCTTTAGTGTGTGGAAATATAAAGATAAACTCACAATATTACTTGCAGTACGAAAGCATACCAGAACAAGTCAGGACCAAATCTATTAAAGGGAAGCTTGAGTTCTGGTAAAGGACAAAAATAATTTGTGAGCTTTCTCATTCTTATTATGTTAATTTGGAAGTAGATATGTCCCCTGAAAAGGATTGCTCTTCAAATGCTCTCACATTCAAAATATGACAAGTAACAGCTGAAATGTTTGGGCCGAACATTTGTGTGTAGTCCCATATACATATTTCTGTGTGCAGTGCATGTGAATCTCAGCAGGATTGAGTCAATTTCATCATTTTGGTGATTCCAAAATCTTACAGCAATTCTTATGTGCTATATAATCAACCTTTCCCAATTGCTTTGAGACGGTTTCTTTCACAATTCAATCTCATGACCAGGGGAGCGTTTCATCAAGCATATTGTCAGTGATTTTCACCGACAACTGTTATAAGCTACTGAAATCCTTGCATCTGATTGGTTGAGAGCAAATTTGTCGGTGAAAATCACTGACAAAACGCTTGATGAAACGCTCACCAGAACTCAACTTTATCTTTAACAAACATGCCATTATCATGACCATAGTATATTAAAAGAAACTGCGGTAGGGGTGCAAGGTGTCAACACCCCTGGCGGAGTCAACTTAATTCAAATCAAATAGATTTAGTATGATTCCAGTATCATCTCACCATAGTATGTAACAGCATCCCATTGGCCGTCACAAGCAGGAGGGTTCATTATTTCACTGATCCCACTTCCAACAATACTCGTAGTATGATCAACATCTGGTTTACCTGATTACAGGAAGAAACGCATATAATTCATTATAAAATCACTAAATTATTTGACTAACATACTGGATAATATAATAAAAATTGTATTGTGTCATCGGGAAGTACAGACAATTTGAAATTCATAATTTGCAAATGATTTTAATATTATCTTTATTATAAAGCAGAAGTGGACTGTGCCTAAATACGTCAATACGAATAAAGCGATCCGTATTATGTTATGGGATTTTCAAATTATCCTAACCAACATATATCTCGTTATTGTCAAGTAGTTTGTATACTTTGTCATTACATGATACATTAGACGGAATCACAAAAGAGTGGCGTTACCGGAGTGCACGATGAACAGGGGTTACTACCCCATAGTTTGCCGCCAATAGGGGAACCAACTTTTTTCTTGTGATTTTGCTTGCAAGATTTTTTTTAACCTGTGCCCGCATCTTCCCACTTCCCACTTCAAATACTCTTGCGCCGCCCTTCATATCATAATTGCCTGCCACTTTCTTTCTCTCTCTCTCTCTCCCTCCCCCTCTCTCCCTATTTCTCTCTTTCTTGTCTTTTGTGAATTTTTAATTATTCATACAAGGGGGGGGGAGAGAAACAGCTGCTGAAGAGGGAATTGCATTAAATAACGATGTCTTACCATACAGATACTGAATGCCATCGATGTCATCTTGATGCAGTTTAAAGTTCTCCACAAAACCATTGAACTGGGGAGCCATGAGAGCTTGAGAGTTGTTTGAATGACCCAGACCGAGTACGTGACCGAACTCGTGGGCGGCCACGATGAGGAGGTTGACGCCGTCCTCGCTGCCCACCGTGAACGTTTCGTATTCGTCGAAATGGACGATGCCGTACGGTGGGTAGAATGCGTGAGCGAGATATCCGCCTGGTGAGATGAAGAGAAGGGAGCCGGTTAGAACGTGAAAAAGGTGAAAAAGTTTCTACCACATGCTCCGGCGACAATCGGTCAGCGGTCAATGTTCTGTACTAATCGAATTCATAGCTTACCCCTGGATCAAACACTAACCCTAACCCCAACCCTTGACAAAAACACAAAGTGCAATCCTCCCTCTCTCTCTCTCTCTCTCTCTCTCTCTCATTCTCTCTCATTGAGCAAATTTGTCATTTAAATGAGGCAGTTCTTTGCGGGGCCCTGGTGTATATTACATCAGAAGAGCGGTTGCCTAAGCATCTAGTTAGATACATCTTACTCTATTCTGGGCTACCTACCTGGTCCATCAAAAGATTTCTGCGTCACTAATAATTCATCATAATGTAAGTCTCTTGTTACGAAATCGATGATGATGTCGGCGGTGTCGGTGGGTGACTCGGTAAACGACAACGGTGAAACGTCAGCCCAAAGCTGGAAGGCTCTCTGGATAGCATCTTTTGTTTGAGATCGGGAAAGATCTGGTGTGTAGCTGTTGATATGATAGGTCAGGTTGTTCTTAGTCCATCTTCTCCCTGTGTTAAGATGAATTAGTGTATCCCAAATTAGAACATAGTTCTTAAAGACATTTGGTTTAGATGATAATGCAGATGATGGTGATTGGTGATGATGATGATGATGATGATGATGATGACATTCATGATGGTTTCTTGCATCTACAGCGTTCATAATTATCTACTACGCAATATGGTACTCCAGTATCACCCTGTCTTGAAAAGGGAAAAGCGAACCACTCTACCACAGAGGCATACCTTTAAAGCAGAAACCATCAAGATTCATCCCAAGATTGTGAAAGTAGTTCTCTCACCTCCGATTGTATCAATATAGGATAGTTCATGACTTGTTCATCTTAAAAATGCATTTTATGGCGGATGTGATTTCTTTAATGTCACTACCTTTCAACCTCTATCAAAATTATACTAAAACGAATCTTCCTCAAACCTTTTGGCGTAAATCTTCCCCAGATCTCGTTGATATCTGTTTCTAGTAGCTGCTGATCACTGGTTTCGATATCGATGATGTCTTCTACGCCCCATCTCTTGGCCTGGAGTTTCTTTCGTGTCGCCTCGTCAAGTATCCCTGTCTGCTCCAGTCGAGCTAACTGCTGGAAAGATCTACAAGACAATGAAGACAAAAATGATATATGTGATTGAAAATTGTTTTACGCCAATCACGAGTCTACAAACTTTGTGTTATATTGTGTTCTGATATATTTTGAATTGAATAGTTAATCTAAACACGACGAGATGCATTTCTCGTCAAAACATGATCCGTGAGAAGCGACATGACTTATATGAATGCAGAAGAAAATATAAATCATATTAAATCAAGTCAAATCAAATGTCTCGAAGCTAAGGGGTGGCAGGAGAAGAACCAAATCATTACAATATTGCACATAATTCCTTATGAAATCACCAAATTATTTAACTTACATACTGGATATTATTTTTAAAATTGCACTCTTCATCGAAAGGTAAAAAAAGAATTATAGAAATAAGAAGGGGTACTCTACATCATGAATGTTAGTTAAATAAGTTTGATATACAAATTGAAGCATCCCAACAATGAAAATGAAAATGACTCGTTACGTGATTTATTGGCACAGATAACAAAATAACAATAAAGATGGCATAGGGGAATACAGGCAAAACCATTGCTTTCTGTTTTACTTCGCGACATGAGTGATTCTCCATGTCTTCATGTTCCTGATGACATTTTTGTCAAAATTGCATGTTTGCAAAGCTTCTGTAGTTTTGCTGCTTTCCGCATTTGTGTTTTATTTCAAACTCACATGATCGCAGATTGCAGTGACGTTGATGAGTGTTGAACCCCGGTCATGAGGTAACCATACTTTTCAAGAGATTTCTGAATGGAAAACAGTGACGGAGTGAAAGCAAGGAAAGAGAGAGAAAGAGAGAAAGGAGTGGACAATGAGAGTCGAAAGCATGTGTAATCAAATTTAACATTGGTCTTCTCCGCCCTGTTACTTTCACATCCTGTTGTTAGTATTCAGGCACTTTATAGCCCAAGTTTGATTCGGCCTTTTCCCCGTCTCATAATTTCAGAAATTTTATTGATATTTCTATTAACAATAACAATAATAATAATAATAAACATTTAAAAAAAAAATAGTAATAATAATAATAAAAATAATAATAATAATCATAATACAGATGATAATAATGATAATAATAATAATGATAATAATATGTTAATAATAATATTTCTATAGCGTTCATATTCAATGAATATGAATGTAATGTATATAACAAAAGAAAATTTGGCTAACTGTAGATCGAATAATGCGCAGTTCGATTCCTTGCGACGGCACTAAGATCCATTGGCAAGATATTAATCTTCATTTGCCACTCTCGACCAAGGTGATGAAAGTGGTTGCGCGGTCGGAAGAAATTCCCTCAATATAGTATAATATAGTTAGTATAATTGAATAGAATATGGACAACATTAATTTTAATATTATTTGCTTGATTGATTAATTTACATGTAGGAACATGCGTTTAGTTTGGTTGACCTGATAAAAATCGCACTTCATATATAGGCCTATCAGCGTCAAACAAGATTGTATGCAGTGATTTTCATACAATCATACAAATTTTATATTATGATGTGTGTTTGATCAATATAAAATATATTGAAAAAAAAAATGAACTTACCGTAGGGATCAAATCCGCCATATCCGTCCGGGCTGGGGCAGAGAAAACTCGAGACAAACAGCAAATTACGAACAACGGTAGACTAACTGTTGACTTCATTTCGGATATTGCAAGAACGCGAAGCAGTTATAATGAATATGATTAGTCTAAGTTATGTAAAATTCTGAGGAATAGTAGGATTTTATAGGAACATAAATGTCTATTTTTTTTTGTTTTTACGTCAACGCAATGCAAACAAGGGGAATTTGTATTCAGTTGTTTACTTTCCGCGCATGCGTAATGCTTAATCATCATGAAACACCTCCAAATTGATATTCAGAAATCTCATTTCATTTTTACTTCAGCATGTTATAACAAATTTCTCCATTGCATTACTGACGATAGATATAACGCAATACTTTGTTGGTTGTTATACACTTTTCTCTTCCTCAATTGTATTGAGAAATTCGATGAACCGACACTGCGAACACTTCCTACCAGCATGTACCAACGTATATTGATGACGTAGATATATAAATAACCTTCTGAGGGGAAAGTAGAGATCATTTGGTTTATGTCAGTTGACGTACATGATGGAAAGTGAATCTAAACAATAAAATGAATAATGGCATCCTGGTATGAAATAATTGACTATTTTTTAAAGGGTCATCATAGAAAAAAATATGCCATAGCCCTAATCGCTTCAATTTTTTGCTTCCAAACGTTTCCAGTTTTGCAGGATTTTGAGCCCCTCCCCACCCCCCCCCCCCCCCCATTATTTGTGGTATTAGGTTGATTTTCTTGAATAGATAACAACATGTATATAATTCTAATACATCTTTCATTCTAGAGGATAGGGATAAAAACAAGTACTTCACTACCCCTTTACAATTACCCATAGGACAATTACCCCCTCCCCTAAAATCATCACATTTTTGATAGGTTACTACCTAGGGGTAATTAAATTGTGATAGTTGTCCGGGGTTAATATTGTACTAGGGGTTGTCTTAGGGGATAGTTATCCGAGGGTTGTTGTGTGGGTGGTTGATCCGGGTAGTTTACATTTGTGACAGCCCGAAATCTCATAACATGATAATATTTCTGATAATTTAGTCTTAGATAAAACCATTTAAATGTAACTTGTTATAATCTATACTGGACAGTTTCTAAACAGTAATTTTCTTGTAAACTCCATTGGGTCACTTCCCTTGTCCAGTAGAAAGGTCTTATGGTCATCTCTAAAGAATGTTGTGGTTACCACCCACAGGGTGGAGGCAGGGAAGAATACTGCCCACCCAAATGGGGAAGGGTGAAAACCATTCATTCTACCTCATTGCTATCTTCGAGACAACATCTATAGAGAAGGGAACTCGACCAAACCTTGACTTTTTCATGACAAATTCCATCCAATAGGGGTAAGTTTAATTTTATTACACCATTTCATATATTGCCAAATATATACTGTATCTGAATTAATTGTAATTTGTGAAAGTAAGAATATCTTTTCTTGATGATTTTGAATATATGTCGAGAATAACTTTGTATTTTCCTTGAGTTATATATTCATTTTATTGTGTTCATAGTTTTAAAAGTATTTCATATTTCTTGTCATAAGGATGGAATTACGTTAGAAATTGCTATTTGTGCTGGATTCGATATGATTTGTCGTAGGAGACAAATGTTTAGAAGTATTTTATTGAACATGATTTGCATGGATACTTGTTATATTTCCCCTATGAGATTTGCATAGTTCCATTGATTTATATAATCCAATCATGCTTCGTAACTGAACGTCCGCTTATATCTCGTTGAGGAGATGTATTATTGTTTGTTATATTGAACATTGCCATTTTATCAGTATTAATTTGTACAATCTGTGCGTAACTGTTGGAATGTTATATGTTGGATAATTTCTGTAGGGACAGAAATAAGGGTTTCTTTGTCGAGCATATATTTCGGATTTTATTCAAAATGATACCGCTTGAGAGGATTTGACTAATTTGTATATTTCATTTTTCAGTATTATGCTGTACTATGTATCATTTTTGTAGAGTAAGTTTATTACTAACTCTGTAAAGTAAGATTAGTTGCTAGGCGATATATTCTTAGGATTCTATTGAGTAGTGAGAGTAAACCTGTCCCTAGTATAAGCTGTGTGCTGACCATGAGGGATCATTCATAGAAGCTATATAGTAGAGTGCTGAAGTGTTGTATCACATGCCCACCAGTGCTGTACATGTAGTTCTGTGTAGCTTTACGGCCAATGTTTACACAAGGGATGATGGTCACTCTGGGAATGTAGTTACCGGTACATTGTTCAAGGCCTAGCCTTGTTCACACTAAGACAACTCACTAACAGGGAGTAATTGTACATCAGGAGTACAAAGGTCTGTTCATACTATAGATTTAATCCGGTTTAAGTTTAATCTGGTTTAACTTTAGTCTGGTTTTATTTTGATCTTCTATTTGTATCACAAGTGAAGTTTATCAAGTTTATAGTCAATCACTATTTCATTATTCAATTAGTTATTGTTATTCTATGTTTAGGTACGAAACTTTTGTTGATATTACCATATTTTACTGTTTCATTTAAGCGTTAAGTTGAGTTTAGTATTACGTTCACTCGTTCATACATGTATATACATATATTGAGGTTAGCTTAAGTTTTTACATATAAATTCTTCGATGCATTCTTTGCTTCTCCCTTACTCTTTACCTCTACCCTATTCTTTTATTTGTTTATATAACGCCATATTTTGTTGTGCGATAGCGTAAGGGTTAAGTGGATTGGAAACATTTAATGCGATAATAGTAGAGTCGAGCTATCAGCTTACTACTTTTATTAATGATTGTTTGTACAATGAAACTCTCTATGAATATGACAATTTATGATTCTTTATTTTCTATTGTACTTTCAGGGTTTTTCTCTTCGTCTTGTATCTCTATTACTTGATAACGAGAATTAAAGTATGACATCAAAAGAACCTGGACCGCAACTCTGAGTCTTTATTCACCTCACTTTTGTGCGTCACACATTCATTGTTCGACGTTCGAGGACTATTGTCCGGCTTCCGAGGACCATTGTTGTCATGATTTTTTTTTTTTGTTCTCTGTCCGAAAATGTCCTCGGACATAATGCTAAACAAACGCACACTCACACACACACACACACCCACACTCACACAGGTATACTTGTGTGTCTTTCCCTTTCTTCTCTCTATTGTTCAAATAGCCACACAAGCAGCAAAAAAAGCCACACAAGCCTGACGGAATAAAGGCATCTATTGTGTTTGACTCTCCATTTAGTCACACAAGTATACCTCTGTTGGTACACACACACACAGGGTGTGTATGCTTTTTCTCTTTACATGTCCAAGATACAACTTTAGCATCGTGTTTTGCAGTTTTGTAGTATGAATTGAATATTGAGCGAGTGAGCGAAGCGAGCAACTTCAAAATTTGTGAGGTCGCAATTACATTGTAATATAAAAACTGGGAAACACAATTCTGATGGGGTTTCATGGGAAAATATCACAATGAATATTTATTTAAAGATCACATTGCAAGAAAATCACAAATATGGCAATTAATGTATCACTAGAAACTGGGAAGCTTACAGATGGCAATCGTATAAGTTTTATGTCAACTGCGTATCTGATGATTATAAAAACAACATAAATAAAAGCTCTTCTAAGCATCTGGAATATCCGAGGATTCGCCAGAAATATAGCGATGTTTTGATGTCGTCACACTAGGGATCGATCCTGCTTAAGCAGACGACGTCCTATATGAATGAACGTAATTGCAATGCAATTATTTATCAAATTATAAAGAGTTTGGTATATTTAACATGACCTTATTTCACACCATTCTAAAAGGGAAAGTGAAACTGATTCTGATAACTAAAACCGTTTGATTGTAAATACACAGGAGAAGGGTCAATGATCAATGAAATAAACCCCATTTTCAAATTGAAAAGCCCTCCGAATAATATCACAGATTGTATTCGTTCCCTCTTGAAACGCCGAGCATGCCCCGGTGCAAGCAGCTGAAATACAATGGCGTCTTATTTTGTTTACAAGTGACTGATTCCTTTATTTTTTTAAAGCTGCATTTTTCATCAAAATAATACCATACACGAAGTTAAGAGTGAGGCAACAGACTAACATTAAGACTGACGCTAGTCAAGTAAGAGAAATAAGTGAAGAGGAGATGACAAAACAGGCACTGAAAAATGTGTTATGGGACATCGTCTGCTTAGACAGGACTGGTCCTTCGTGTGTCGTCACACATCTCAGCAGCGTTCAAGGAGCTCTTCAGCTGCTATATCGGGGGCTGTATTTTACCGTTTTATAATTGATAATAATCATTAATTCAAATGTTTCCAAGCGTTGAATTTGGATAACCTTGTATAATTTATGCCATCTATGCAATAATAAGTATTAAGCCAATATTTATTTTGATGGAATTTTCTTGCAATGTGATCTTTAATAAGCTATACTTTTAATACGAGCGAGCCTAGCGAGTGAGCATTTGGGAATATTGGCTCTGAGTCACTTTGGATTAGGGGCACATGTTATGGAAAAGGGAAACGTGGTACTTATCATGGGGAAAAGGACACTTATTAGAAAAATAAATGAATGTGTAGAAAAGGTAGATCAGGCAGTTATCAGAGGTGGAAAGGGGCACTAATAACACCTCAAAAGGGGCATTTATAAGAACGGCAAAATGTTCTTATAAAATTGAAAAATTAAATCAGTGCCTATGTATTACAAAGAAGAAAAATGACTTGTTACATTAAAAGGGACAAAAGGGATAAATGCTCTTGTTGAAATAGGAGCATTTATGAAAGATGAGGTGAGGGATGAAGTGTAATTATCAAAATGGGCACTTATAAGAATATGGAACGTGAACTTATTCGAAAGAAAATGGGGATACTTATCTGAAGTTAAAGGGAAAAGTAGAGGCACTGTGCCCACATGCAACCCCCGGAGCGGTGCTTCTGACCGGGTCTACGTGTTATTTATGATTGTCATTTCAGCATTCTTCTATGTATAGTTGGGTGATGATGACACAAGTCATCATACTCGATAAGTACTGGGGGTGATGTATTCCTTCTTTCCTCACCACATTCGATTCCTGTGCCTATATTTTCATTTCAATTTTGAAAATTGTTAGTATTACTGATAACATGGGTGTGGCAAAATTGCATTATAAAGGAAAGTTACCGACTGAACCCTCGATATCGAGAAATATTACATGTACTTTTAATCTATATAATTTTTCTGTATTATGGTTTTTACAAAAAGCACCTCAAAATATATTGGGGTGTTAACAGAGGCTATCCCCAACTTCATTTTTAAAAATATATACCTTCATATATCCCTCCCAGATTAACATCCATGTTATATAATCAGATAATTTGAAGTAGATGGTTTTCACTTTCTATAGTAGTGTAAAAATATATCGGGAAAAATCAGAATCAGAACGACAGAATTGTAGATAAATATTAATAACTGAGTATAAATCTACAATATTGTACATAAACAAAGAACATCTATATTGAAATAGAGAATAATATTAATAAATATAATATATCAAGTTATATTTATCTAAAACATACAATACAGAAATGGATATTTTCCACCATTTTTTTTTGTGGGGGTGAAACCTCGGGGGTGTTTTTACACACCATCCCGCACCTGAAAAGTTGGTGGATGCATACCCCCATCCCCCTATCTACGCCCCTGTTTATAAGAAACAGTCATTGTGTTTAATATTATTAAAGGGAAATTAACCTCAGCGTATGAATTAGCTTATTTTGAATGGTGTAGTATATGCCTCTTATTTGATACATGCAATTTCATGTAAAAACACAGGATATAGATATAAATCACTATTTTCCAGCCAAGTTATCGTCTGCTAGCAATAATAAGGGGGCTGCCATTACTTTATGTGTACACGAACATATTTTTCATCCCAAGTAAAATTTTCTTCATCGTTAACTTGTAATTGATTTTTAGAGGACAAATATATATTAGATAAAGTCACATATTCTGAAATGTAAGTTTAGTTTTATATATTTTTTAAAAGGTCTTAATTTGTTCATAAAAAATATACTTCATAAAAAATATACGTCAAGGACGGAGAATTGACGTCAAGGACGGAGAATTGACGTCAAGGACGGAGACAATCGTAACAATACCAAAACAAAGCGAGGAATCTGCTTTACAGGATGGCTATTAGAACTCATGGGTCGTCAATTATCTAGGCCCATGGCCAATAACAATCGTAATACAATCAGAACAAAGCGACGTATCTGTTGTAAAGGTAGGCTATTATCAATGCATATGGTACCTAATGATCCGTGTCATGCACAAAATGGCAGCCTCCATGGAAAGACGTAGCAGACAATAGGTGCATCTAGAATATCACGTGGGGTTAATTGTCCTTTAAAATCCTGTTTATTATACTTTCCAATGACATAATGATGTTCAAATGTTATCCTGAATGGCCTATTAAAAAAATATATATATAGGAGACTAATTAACTGAATTATAATATTGAATCTTATATTTTCAAAACCACAACAATAATGATAATAATAATAATAAGAAGAATTACAACATTATTTCCTACGTAGGGGGAATCCTAACAATAGGTTTATTCCGTCACAATAGAAATTCGACGTTACTGGGAAAGAAATCGTGCGTTATGGGAAATGCTAACAATAGGCTGAGATAAAAGGATTCCCCCTAACGCTGGAAAAAAGAGTTATTATTATAATCATAATCATCGCCATAATCATTATCATGAATACATATTCATATTTATGTACAATATATCATTTTTTTTTTAACTTTTTTATCGTAAAACCTGGGGGATGATTGTACACACCATCCCCCATCTGAAATTCTGTGGGGGATGCATCCCCCCCCCCCCCCCCGCTGCTACGCCCCTGACTCAGTGTATTTCCTTCCTACTTTAGCTCTTACAAAGCAGCATTACTGGGCATTGGTCTTTAAATGAGATCATACTTCATGGAAACAAATTTGAAATAAACAATGAGTCATATTCCCAGGTAATCTTTAAGTGTTTAACATTTCAAGTTCATGTCGGCTAGGAAAAATATCTATAAACTTTGGAAGTTAATAGTCAATTGGGAATACGAGTTGAGGTGTCTTGGTCAGATGGAGAAGCCATCACTTTCCACGTTTCTTTACAAATTTATTAGGCGTCAACAAGACCATCAATACATAGCTCATTACAAATCTTCTGTTTTTAATATACTTCTGGTTTATGCAGAGCTAACGTTGAAGATTGACAAACGTTTAAGATTTGACCTCGAGTGCTATGTGACACCCTTGACATCCTTCAATAGTGGAAATAGTCTACGAATGCATACTCTATTGATAACCAAGTCTCAACGCCAAATTTACTCCAAACCAACAGATACTCGATACAATCATGGCCATTCCAATCGAGGTCATGTATTTTTTTTTTGTTCGGTCTATTGTCGGTCTCGTGTCTGTCTCGTGTCGGTCTCATCTGTGTGACCAGGGTACATGAGACAGTGGCGATAAAGGCTCCGTCCCATCTATCCAATCATATAAGTGACACATATCCTTATGCACGCATAAATCGGTCCTCTGCAGTACATCTACCTCAAAGGTATGTACATGTATTCCATAGGCGATTCTAAAAGGCCGAAACGACCCTCTCCACCCTCTCTCTTGAGAGGGGAAAAAACAAACATGAAAATAAATACAATTGTAGTTTAAGCTTCTACCAACCTTAGATTTTTTTAACAAGCTGTCGTCCATTCCTGTGGATTTTCTCAAGCCAGCTAATAAAATTTAAGGTTGGTAGAAGCTTAAACTACAATTGTATGATTACCCCCAACCGATGAAAGTTTTCTGTATGAAAATAAATATTTAGGGGTTTAATAAAAAGCTGGTCACTGTTCCCACCGGTGAAGGTGAAATATGTAATTTGACTTTGATTGCCATAGATCTTTGTACTAATAAACACTCCTGAAACCTGAAAAATATGAGAATATTCATTTTTTTTGGGGGGGGGGTGGGGGGTGGGGGAGGGGTGTCATTATTAAAGACGTTTCTCCTCCCTCCCTCCCTCTGGTCAAATCATCTTGAATCCGCCTCTTTTTATCCCCAGGACAAAAAAAATGGGTCATTTTATTTTGCTCCTTATCCTCCCCAATGAGATGTCCTGGATATAGCTTGGAGAGGGATTCCCGATATCGTGTTCCTGAGAAAAATTACATTCGGGATAAATTTCGCCCCCCCCCCCCCCACCTCTCCCCCATTTCGAGCAAACCTGGATCTGCCCCTGCAAACTGCCGAACATCTATTATGTATATAAGAAATGCAAGATTGGGTTCTCGCGCCCCCACCCGTGACTCTACTGAGCTGACATTGCCTTTAATGTGAATTATTTATTGTTGGACTATTTTCGCATGAGCCATTTTATAAAAAATATGCTGTATCCCTCGTCACCTTGTTCTGCTTTAAGGATCATTCAGAAATTTCAATTTTACAGGATTTTATTTTTCTTCTGTTTATATATGTCTATACATATATAGCATTCAAGAGCCCCCTATTATCATCATTACATTATTTATTTATTTTTTTTTTTTTTTAGAATTTTGTGGCTCAATAGAATTTTTGGTCTCAAGTGGAGGCATAAAAAAGTGAAGTGAAAACTCGCTAAACTCGCCCCTTATGAAATAGCTTCTTTCTTTGTTCTTGTTTTTTTTTTGGTGTATTTGTGTTTTGTTTGTTGTTTTGTTTTGTTTTGGTTTGGTTTTCGATTTTTTTATTGTACAAAGTATTAAGCTAAGTTTTAGCCGAGCTACCATGATAAGGCACTCAAGAATTCAAGGACTCTCTTCCTTCCTTCCTATACCGGGTAGGCTCCAAACCCATCTACCTCACCTGGGTGGAGAGTGGCAAGCGTAGATTAATCATGTTAATGTCTTGCTAAAGGACGTTAGTGCCAAGAAAGGGATTCGAACCACGTACCATGTGATCCATAGTCCCCAGACTCCCCTGAATTTTCCTCTAGACCAAGACACGTCAACTCGTATACCCAAAAGACCGTTTTGAATAATTCCCAACTGTATAAGCCTCTTTTTTTTCATCGCCGACAAAGGCCCGACATGAGCCAGAAAGATTAAACTTTAGAAGACTACCTGGGAATATGACTCATTGTTTATTTTTATGTTTTCCATGAATTATGACCTCATTTAAAGATCACTGTCATAGCAGGAGTCAAAATATGAAGGAAATACACTGAGTGCTGCTCATGTTAGTCGTTTGGATACAGATAACTTCCAAAGAAATAAAGTCAGAAAATACAGAATCGAAGAAAAGCAAGAGGTATTTAGATTATGATCATGCTCATTTTTCAAGTACTCCGTTTTGAAAAAGAAAAAAACCTCCGCGCAATTGGGTAAATATATTGCTTTTTATTACATGAAATCAAAGAGATCATGAAATCTTACGAATGTGATTTCGGGGGTGACCTCGCAAAACTTGACAAATGCTTTAAATATAGCCTTTAACCTCTGACTCATGCCTGTTCGTTGATTTGTTTTTATTGCATTGTTATTATTACAGTTGCCTTTCCCTTCCTCTTAACATCGTTTTCCGCCTATCAATCCTTCCAGGGTTTTTTAACAGTTTACATGAAGCTCATATGTATACTGCAATATTTAGAAAGCTACAGATTATGAAAGTAACTTGAAGCTAAACTGACGGGAGGATCGGAGGCGTTTCATCAAGTGTCTTGTCGGTAGTTTTTACCGACAAATTTGCTCTCAGCCAGACAGATGTACGGATTTCAGTAGCTTATAACAGTTATCACAACTTGTCATTGATGACAAGTTTTATGAAACAGGGCCCTGGTATATTCTTGCTTTTATATGCCCCTTTTCTGCTTAATATGACATCATCTTGTATGATATCATCATGGTGTGAGTAATTCTTCTGGTAATTCCACGACACATTGGAATAAGTTTATAGAAAGTTTATAGAAAGTCAACGGACATGATTCTCATTTTGTTCATCATATTACAGAGCAGAACACCATCTTTCAATATGCTCAGTGGCTGCAATAAGAAATTATAAATAAATTTTGGGGAATTTTTTAAATCAAATGCTCAACACGCTAAATTGGATGCTCCAAAATGAATTCGAATGCAGGAAGGGGTTTGTTACGTGATCACGTGACCATGCGATGCTAAATTGAATGAAGGCTTTATGAATTACGTTCGTGGCCTTTGAATTTGAATGAAAAGAGTTTTAATTTGACTGCTTGAAATGCGAATTTGAATGCTTCCGAGATGAATTCGAATACATAGATCATGAATTTGAACTGCCGAATAGCACGCCATGGCGAAAATCGTTTAAATTGAATGCTAGTTTCGCACATGTAAAATGACATGTGCGAAATAATTAGTATTATATTGTTGCTGTTTTTTATATTACCGCAGTTTTAGCCAAGAAGCCATGATAAGGCGTACAAACAGTGAATGAGGATCTTCTAACAGGGTACCCATTAACCTCACCTGGGAGGAAAGAGACAAAATATATTTTGCCAAAGGACGTTAATGCTGTACGTGACGGTGATTTAAACCCCGTACCTTGTGATCCACAGTCCGGTGACTTGTCTACGAGACCACGTCACCTCTAAGGAGATTTAGTTCATGTTGTAAACTCGTCGTCACAGTATATATTTAAGTTCCTTTTATATCAAAGGAAGTGTTTTTTCATTAACTCGTGACCATATGGGAATGTGTCATGCAAATTGGATCTATTGCGATGGTAAGCACGGTATGGACGAGAGATGGCGCTCTTTCAATACCAGCTTGGTTTTTCCATCGATCTCTACCAGGTAAGTTAGAGATCGATGGGGTTTTTTTTCTCTGCAGCGTGTTTTTGATGTGTGAAACATCATTGGTAATTATATTAATGACGATATTTGAAAACTGCATTTTTTAAATATCATTATCTTTCTATTATTATAACCTAAATATACTTTCGGTATTATTTTAATATCTTGTATAATTGTTAATAACCGTTGGTATTGCTAAAACTTTCAAAATAATTTAATTAATGTTCAATCAAAATCAGTATCAAACTAACAGTGTAAATTTTTGCCAATATTGAGGGATGTACAACCTTCCCTCACCATTTCTATTACAGATTGATGTCATTAGAAGCGATGATACAATTATTTTGGAATTATTGTGTTGTCACGTAGAAAATTATTTTGCCTCCTCTATTTAATTCTTTAAAAAAAACAGACTACGCCCAGATCACATCACGGGACATCGATCTGTGTTTACACAAACTGGCAACCCATAAATGAACCCAGTATCAATTAATAAGCTATAAGCTCAATACGTATGAATACCAATCTGAATGCTGTGTATATCATATGCAGGAAAAAGAATGGGTGTGGTGTTCAACGAAGGTTACAATTTGGAAACGGAAGCTAGTATGTCAGGAAGTACCGCAGGTAAGAAGATTTCAAAAATTATAAATATTTAGTTATTTATTGCACGATACTACGAGATCATGCAAACGTTTTGGAACGAGTTTTTTTTTATAGTCATATCTATTCCGCAAGCATTAATATCTCTGCAATTGTAAAGACTCTTTTCATCACTGCATAGATCACAGCCTATGGGGTAAAGTCCAAGACACCTTGAGCAATATAGGGCCTCAAAACTGCTATTTTCCGGTTAATCTCTGGTTTATAATGACAAAATCTTATTCATAGTGATGACAATAATTAGATTCCACAATAATTTATTCCCATTTGTGAATGTCGCCTGTTGACAAAGTAGGCTTAATCAGAATGAGTATTACGAACCGTACTACAGCCGTGTATAAATGAATACTATGTAGTAGCGAAGCTGCAGAAAGATATAATCGACAATTAACGATTAAGCAGTATTTTTCATATTCTTAATTCTATCACATATCGGCAAAAGGCAACCTATACGCACTATTCTCAAACATATCAAAACACATCAAGAATGGTAAACCATGGATCATAGGAACTATATTGACAAAAAACGTTAAAAAATAGTACAAACTGTACTTCAATTCCAAAGTGGAAAAATCATATTATGATAAAGAATATCTGGATATTATTAAAAAACATAGGAATATCCTATCAATAGTATTAAAGCCTATTTTAGCAAGATATTAGCCATTATGTACTCTGCTGTTTTACAGCATATACATTTAAATACATGAAATGAAAATATGTATAAAATTTAGAAATGCTGACAAAAAGGTATAGGCTTAGACTTGGAATTATGAGGATAGATTACAAAAGAAATTTTGAGTTCTGTTGATGCAATAATCCTATAATGTATTTAAGCATAGTAATATGATATACATAATTTGAATAATAGAACATGTAAATCAATTATTTTAATAAATATATATATATATTACATCACTCCATAGGACATTGCTTTGAAGGTAGAGGTTTGCATGGTGGTACTGATAACGTGGAGAAGGTTTACTGAAAAGGACTATTGAATAAGAAGAAGAAAGTGGAGAAAAGTTGAGAGGAGAAGAAAAGGAAAGGCGAGATAGAAATTCAGAGAGTGTAGAAGTAATCTTTCTTGATTAGTCCTGAAAAGGACTGTAAACCAGATGAGAAGGCTGAGAGTGGAGAGCACTCTCCTGATGACGGGACAGTCAACCTCTCCGAAACGTCGAGTCCTGTCCACTCTTAGCCTTCTCATCTGGTTTACAGTCCTTTCAGGACTTCACACTTTCAAGAAAGATTACTTCTACACTCTCTGAATTTCTATCTCGCCTTTCCTTTTCTTCTCCTCTCAACTTTACTTCACTTTTTTCTTCTTACTCAATAGTCCTTTTCAGGACTAACCACATGGTGAACCGTAAACCTTCTCCACGTTAGGACATTGCTGCTTTGAAATTCTTCCACAAACATGACAAAGAAATAAAAAGAGACTGAGAAAGATCACTATGCTAATTTATGTTTCCCATTTTACCACAACTCTACCTCCCCTGTAAGATTATTTTTTATTAAGTAAAGCATAATATCAAGCGTATCTGGTAGTTGCGAACTCAACCATAATCTGTTTTCATTCTTTCAGGTGGCATGCAGAGTATTCAAGAATTCTTTATCGAGCATTTTTTTGCCATTCTTGGTGCAGGACTAGCTGTACTAACCTTTGTCTGTGAGTAATTATTAATATTCTTTTTCTACAAACATGCGTTTTTATATTTTATTCAGTAAGACTAACAATTTACACATTTTCCAAGTATTTATTTTTTTAGTAAGCAGTTGTTTATTTGTCACCATCACTATATCAAAACAAAGAAGACCAATCGAAATATGGACCCTGATATTAGCATGCTTATTTTCCTTATACCGTAAACTACGTTCATGTAATTGGTGCATTTTCATAAACCAGATAGCAGTAGTAGTAGTACTAATAGTATAGCCATACTACTACTACTACTATTTCTACTACTAGTGCTATACTACTCCTACTAATACTACTATACCAACTATTACTACTACTTTTACTAATGGTATACTATACTCCTACCACTACTACTATTACTGCTACTACTACTACTACTACTACTACTTCTTCTTCTTCTTCTTATCTTTTTCTACTACTGCTACTCCTTCTCCTTATCTACTACTACTACTATGAGTAGGAGAAGTACTACTACTACTAGTAGTAGTAGTAGTAGTAGTACATGTACACTCTTAAAATATTGGTTAAATTAGGTTGGGTAATCATGGTTGGTAAAAAAATTATGAGCATTGTTTAACCAACTGATCGCCTAAGGCTTTCACCAATTTGTGGAAAATAAATTTACACAACTGTTGGGCACATATTTACCAACAGCATTGGTTAAATCTAGGTTGGGAATATTTACCTCGTAGTTGGATAATTGGGAATGAGTTCCTCTGTCATGTTGGGGAAAAATAGTTGGACAAAGAAAGGTTGGTCGAAATCTATGAGGGAAATTTTGCCATACAGAAGTTTACCTAACAGTTGGGTAAATTTTGCGCAAGATTCAGGGAAAATATTAATTTAAGTTACACTGCAAAAAAAAACACACACCCAATATTGCGGCAATCGTCAACCCAACCAACTGTTGGGCAATGTTTGCCTAATATTCGTCCAACTGTTGTTGGGCAGTTTTCCCCAAATCTCTAACATTGGGCAAACACTGCCCTACAGTTGCACACTCTTAAAATGTTGGGCGAATTAAGTTGGGCAAACACGAGCTGGTTAAAAGTTTATCAAGTTATTTGAAACCAACTCAGCTAAAGCAAGCTTGACCAATTTGTGGCAATTGTATTCACCTAATAAATGGGCATGTATTTACCAACAGATGGTAAAGTTAAATATGAATATTCATGAATTTTTAGTTGCGTACGGTTTGGGGTGGGCCAGATTTACTAACTGTCACCTAATGCATAACAATTATAAAGGGATTATAAGAGCTTGCCAAACAGAATTTGTAAGCATTTGTAGTTTATTTTGAAAGAACTTGTTGGGCAATAATTACCAATATATGGGCATTTTGAGAGTTGGGCAAAATGTCTTGTTCTTCTGGTAAACTATCAATAGGGCGGTTTACGCGATGACGTCAACACCCCTTACTTCCTAGTTACTGTTACTAACTCGGGCAAGCTTTGACCGATCGCCATCTTGGATTTTGCCCGATCTCCATGCAAAGTCAATGCGCGTCTCTCCCTAGCTATTATCGACGATAGTGACTATTTCATAATTTCTTACAATGGCAACGACTTCGAGTTCATCGTCAGGGAAGTCAGTGAAGGATTGGACAGTCAGAGATTTGACAGACTTCTTGAGACAAAGAGGTGTGAGTACGAGCGGGTATAATAAGGAAAAACTTGTCAAACTTGCGACGGCTGTCGGTGACTTGGATCTTCCGTGGACCCCGATCTCACCCAGGTAGATACCGCCGGTACGTTGCGGGAGAAACTCTCGCGAGCCGGATGCCCGGACCCAACGAAACTGACAGGATATACGAGAGACTTCTCAGACATTCCTGAGTTTGGATTATTCCATATTTTCAACTACCGTATTTGATTATTAACAGAACAGACTATGACGGGAAAAACTCAAAGGTTATAAATCATTTGAGGATGTCTGTGATGATGTCATGTAATCACACTTTTCATCTCTCAATAAGAAATGCTATACCGGTATGTAGCTTCAAAATATGTGTAACAAAGTAATACATGTAGGCCTACAGTATTGATGGAAATAAAGTTGACAGTTTCCCACATTCTCCCACTAATGTCTGTAATAACAAAGGATACAAATAAGAAAGTATGATGAATAACTACTTGTACATGCGATAGACACAAATAAAGTATGTAGGCCTATATATGCTATATACCCCCCCCCCCCCCCCCCCCCCCCCCCCCCCACTCACACTTTGTACTCATCTATTGCCTCAAACTTTTAAATACAAACTAATTTCAGTAAAAATAAAGAGTTATGAAAAGTTATAAAGCATGGATCCTGTAATTCATATACTGCCCCCCTCCCCCACTTGACAGAAGGGAGTATGGGGCAATAAGAACAATAACTCATGCTTCCTTCTGTCGGGGGGGGGGTAGATTTATACATATTTATTACTACGATCCACAAAATTGTAGACAGGAACATCCAGGGGAACATCAGGGGGAACATCTTGCATGTCTTGAATTTCTTCTATTTGAACTGCCTGATGGCTCTTTGGACTCGGAGGCAGAGCTAGAGGCGGAGTTTCCAACAACCGCTTTCGGGCGGAGACCGCAGAGGTTTTGTGGCAATTTGTCGCGCGCTCAAGCGCGGTGACTGCAGCTGGAATGGGGAGGGGATGTTCGATTGTCGGGCCGTTTCCTCCCACAAAATGCTTGGAACAGATGTAGGTATCCTTGGTGATTCGGTCTATTCCAAAGTCCTTTCGACCACACATTTTCATCCAGGTTGTACATTTGTCCAAATATGTCTTTGGTTTCGGGAAAGGGATGAAAACACCGCCAGCATTTCGGGCCTTTTCCCAAAATATCGTGAATCGCTGTTGCACGTTCCATAACATTAACAGTAATGTTTTCCTCCCATTTTGCGGAAACTGTGGAGAAAAATCCTCTTTTGGCGTACTCTCTCATGTGAAATTAAACCTTGATTTAGATCTACGGTGTGCGATGTGATGTAGAATTGTTTTTCTTTCAAGTATTGATGAGATAAGCTTTGATGCGACGCACTCTATCGGTACTCTACACGTACTTCTATAGATGGGACTAATAGAGCAGCCCCCAGCAGTCGACGTCGACAGTTCCTTTGCCCGAGGTTGCGGGCCGTGTGCAAAATTAAATGTCTGTGCATATACTAAGTAAACCGCCCTATTGGGTAATATATTATTGGGCAAAATTTGTTGGGCAATGAATTAACCAACTTAAATGTATTACAAATAATTGAGCAATTGGGAATGTGATTGGTAGTAGTTGGTAGCAGTACAGGTAATAGTAGTATGAGTAGTAAAAGTAGTAGTAGGATTAGTAAAAGTAGTAGTAGTAGTAGTATATCACTAGTAGTAGTAGGGTAGTATATCACTAGTAGTAGTAGTAATAGAAGAAGAAGCAGTAGTAGTAGTGGAAATAGAAGTAATAGTAGAAGAAGTGGTAGAAGAAGACGTAGTAGTAGTAGCAGCAGCAGTAGTACTAGTACTAGAAGTAGTAAAGTACGTTCATGTATTTGGTGCATTTTCACTAGAAGTAGTAAACTACGTATAGTACTAGTATTAGTATTACTTCTACTTCTACTTCTACTACTTCTACTAATAATAAGACTATATCATTACTACTAATACCTTCTAATACCTTCTAATATCTTCTACTACTACTCGTAGTAGTAGTAGTAGTAGGAGGAGGAGGAGGAGAAGAAGTGCAGCACTAATATCACTGCTACTACTAGTCATAATAGTAGTAGTAGGTAGTAGTAATAGAAAAAGAAGAAGAAGTAGTAGTAATGGTGGGAGTAGTATAGCGTCAGTAAAAGTAGCCGTAGTAGTTAAAGTAGTGGAGTAGTATAACACTAGTAGTAGAAGAAGTAGTAGTAGTAGTAGTAGAAAAAGAAGAAGTAGTAGCAACAGTAGTAGTAATGGTAGGAGTAGTATAGGGCCAGTAAAAGTACATGTGCAGTAGTGGTAGTAGGAGTAGTATAACACTAGTAGTAGTAGTAGAAGTAGTAGTAGTAGTAGTAGTAGTAGTAGAAAAAGAAGTAGCAACAGTAGTAGTAATGGTAGGAGTAGTATAGGGCCAGTAAAAGTAGTAGTAGGTAAAGTAGTATTAGTATCAGTATTATAGCGCGAGTAAACATGTGTAGTAGTGGTAGTAAGAGTAGTATAGCACTAGTCGTAGAACAAGTAGTAGT